>JAIUCT010007708.1:0-30099 GCA_021307375.1 Tetraneura akinire
CACAAATAGCATATGTATCCGGTAGGAAAGTGGATGTTCTTGGTACTTTATTTAAGTCATTTTTCGAATTTTTCAAAAAATGATCCTATGCGTTAGAAAAAAGGATGAAAAAATGACGAAAATCGGCAATATATTAATCAATTCCTACATTATCTGACTGAACTTCGCTCAGAATCGTTTTTTGGAATGCAATGGTTTAACATTGCGTTTAAATTATAATTATAATTAAATACTATAATAAGCTCACAAATATCACTGCAGCAGGAGTATCAGATCGTCTTTTTTTTTAAATGTTATGTTTTTTATGAAACAACATATTATACCGTTCAATGCACAATAAGACAATCATTTATCAAGTTATAACATGTCTACTATTATAGTTTTTTAATAGATTTAGAATTTAGAATATATTTTTCACTTCTTTATTAGAATATACGAAATCTATTACAATTTAATATTGTTAGGTATTTCTTTTTCCCTTCGAGGGAAGGTTTAATCATTATTAAGTTTCAATATTCAGGTAATCTGTATTTGTTTTAGATTCTGAGCGAAGCGAAGAATGTATTGGTTTTACAATGATGTGTGATTATTTTTTGTTTTTTTTTTTTTTATGTCTGTGTACAAAAATACTACCCGAAACAATGCTCCGATTTTCTCGAAAAGGGTATGTTTCGGGTAGCAAAGTGAACGTACTTGGTACTTTACTTAGGTCATTTTTTGAATTTCTCAAAATTGACGCTATGCGGTAGAAAAAACGGCGAAAAAATGACCAAAAAACTGCATTTTTCGCGAAAAATGAAATTTCAACGAATTCGATTTCTATATTTCACGATAACTCAGGCAATTTTTAAGATAGAGACCTGAAATTTTTTTTGGATGTTCACATAGCTACTATATATATGTGGTATAATTTTGGAACCGTTACATTAAATTTTCTCTAAAATATTGGACTTTGAATATTTCGTAAAATTCACGTTTTTACGTATATAATGTATGATAAAATTGTCAATTTTGGGTATTTTAGTCTGAAAATTTTACTGAAGTATACTTACATATTACTTAACATCATACTAAAATATTAGAAAAATCCATTGTCAAAATTTTTTTTTATAGCCGTTTTAAGTTGATATTTTTAGGAAAACGAAAATTTTAGAATCCATACATATAAATAAATATTCTGAAAACACTTTTACTACCCGAAATAATGCTTCGATTTTCACGAATAGCGAGTTTCAGATGTAAAAGTGGATGTAGATGGTACTTTATTTAGGTCATTTTTCGAATTTCTCAAAATTGACTATAAGCGGTAGAAAAAACTTCGAAAAAATGACGAAAAAACGGCATTTTTCACGAAAAATGAAATTTTGACGAATTCAATTTCTATATTTCACGATAACTCGGGCAATTTTTAAGTTAGAGACTTGAAAATTTTTTTGGGTGTTCACATAGCTATTATATATATGTGGTAAAATTTTGGAACCGTTTTTAAATTTTTTTACTAAATATAGGACTTATAGCTTTTTTAAGTTGATATTTTTAGTTCAAACGAAAATTATAATCTGACTGAACTTCGCTCAGAATCGTTTTTTCGAATGCAATGGTTTATCATTGCATTCAAATTCTAAGTAAAATTAAACGCTATGATCCGCACACCTGTATCCTGTGCGGCAGGAGTATCAGCTCATCTTTTTTTTTATTTAAATTTCGTTTTTATCGATTACGTACTACTGGCCTATTATAACATATTTAAATTGCTAGGTTTGACTGCGAGGTAACCTAATGTAGCGCGGAATATGCCGTCTTCGAGATAGCGGCAGAAAACGATTTTGTTTTCATTGTCCACTTATCTAATTTATTCTACATTTACATTTAAGTAAAATATTTAAATTATTATTTTAACATATGTTTTTTTATTATTATTAATTATGATAAATAATAATACATTTTTTTTATCTTATTACTTATAGGATTTTATAAATGATAGACAAAATGCAATAGAAGTAATATCCAATGAAGCATTGGTATTTGATGAAGACGACAAAGATTTTATATATTATTCTACATATTATCATATTGTGTGTTCATTGAGAAATAATCTTATTAGCTCCAATAATGAAATTGAAGTTTTCGAACATTTACTAATGGCAGTCCAAAACCCTATTTTGCATACTGAAGTAAATAACAGGACTTCTTTTTAAAAAATATTACATTAATATATAAAAATATTAATGATACAATTGTTATATATTTCTAAAAAAAAAAAAAAAAGGAAGGGAAGGGAAGGGATACTAGTGTGGCAGGGTTACAGGTGTAAAGAAGATAGTGTTGAATTTTGATTGCAATTTTAATGAAATGATAAATCATTACATTCGCGAAAACGATTTTGAGCGAAGTTCATCAGATAATATATGTACTTGTTCGCCCAAGTTGATATTAGTTACGTCTTGTTAAGCTACGTGGACTATTAAATAATGAGCATTGAGCATATATAAGATATATATAAGGAAAACAATACATTTTACTTTTTTTAACATAATTACCATTTGTCTCTGCCACCACCGAAGCGGACATGACAGGAGAACGTGGCCAATGACCATCATTTTATGGGAGGAAAAAGTTGTGCAGTACTGGGGCTGGGGTTCCATTGACAGCTAGGAATGAGCATTTCCCCAGTATTATAATTAACTTTTAGATACTGAGCGAAGCGAAAAAAGTATTGGTTTTACAATGATGTGTCTTTTTTTTTTTATGTCTGTAGGCACTTTAACTACCAAAATAATGCTTTAATTTTCACGAATAGCATATAATAATGTTTCCTATTGGAAATTGGTTGTCTGCGATAGAAATAACGACGAAAAATAAGGAAAAAAACGGCATTTTTCACGAACATTGAACGACGAATCCAATTTCAATATTTTACGATTACTCAGGCAATTTTAGAGTTAAAGATATGGAAAAATTTTGAGTGTTGATATAGATAATATATATATAATATGACATATGAGATAAAATATTCGAAATGTTACGTTAATTTTTCTACAAAAGAAGGATATTTCAATATTTCGTTAAATCTAGTTTTTGTGTACGAGTATATTATGTTTGGTAAAATTGGCAATTTTGTGCATTAAGGTATAAAAATTTTACTGAAAAAAATTGGTAATTTTGTGCATTTATGTATGAAAATTTTACTGAAAAGTGCCGCGATGCGGTGCTTGAGAAAGTGAGCGGAACCGGTAGGTGCACTGGGCTATTCCTTCCACTCTAATACATTTTTTTTTTTTTTAAATTAAAATGAAAAAATTGCTTAGTAACTATACTAAAAAAAATGTTTATTATTATTTTGCCTAAAATCAATCGACCTTATATATTATGTTGCCGCAATTATACAAATAGCTGGTAACATATACATATCTATAATATATATCACGATAGATAATTAAAATATTATTAAATTGTATTTATAATTACATTTATTATTCCTAATATTTACGAAAATAATAAAAAATTGAACAGCATTTGATTATGATTTGGATATTTCCTATATGATAATACAAATTGAAATAAATGTATTTCTAAATTATTGTATAGATTTTTTTATCTAATGAATATAATAAATGGTTACTTTCAAATCCTCAGCAAGAAATATTGGCAATTCAATTTTATATTATATCTATTATTATACTTACTGTATATATGTGATAAAATTTTGGAACGTTAATTTTTCTACAAAATATAGATCTTTGAATATTTGATAAAATTCTCGTTTTTATGATTATAATATTTAATAAAATTAGCAGTTTTGGGTTTTAAGGTCTGAACATTTTATTGAAGTATAATCATATAATATTATTTAACAAGATAATACAATTTTATTGAAGCTATAATACATTTTACTTAAATCACTTCCAATTAATTGTGAATTATTACATTTTTACGATTTATTTTTTATAACTGTTGAAAGTATAAAAACAAAGTAAGGGATACAGATGTAAGGAGGATAGTGTTGTATTTTTATTGATATTTGAATGCAATGATAAATCATTACATTCGAAAAACGGTTTTGTGCGATGTATGGTCAGATTTGGTTATGTAAGTCACTCATTTAGGGGTTTTATCTTTTATGATAAATGATTTATATTGAACGTAGAGACTGATTTTTACTAAATGTAAAAATTTAATAATGGTTTAAATTTGTATTGAGTATACCTATTTTTTGTAAAAGCTAATTATAATAATATTTAAATTGAAAATCTTTGAATCTATATTCAAAATATTTAAAAATAATCTATGATTTTCAAAACTATGCAAAGCAGAGGAAAAAATGTTGATAAGATTAGCCTAATAGTAAGATCGTGATGTCACAATTTTATTTAGCCATTTTAAATAATATATCAAATATCAGAATTTTTTTTTTATGACATACTCGTACTACGTTTACACTGAACATATTATTCTAATTACTGATTATAGGTATAACATATTATATATTTGTATTTTAAAGTGTTAGTTGATATTATTTATATACTATATTAACGATAATACCTATGATTTTTAGGATAGATTATTGAATTATGTAGCCAATGAATTATTAAGAATAAAATATGAACAATTCACTCAAGTTAGGACATTAAATGAATTAAATTATTTTAACTCTATTCTAGCTCATTTCGCTAGTAATAACGAAGGTATAGATTAATAAATAAAATGGCTTAATTATTAATTTTATAATAATGTAATAAAAATATTTATATTTATAATATAATACATATTATTATATATTTATAATTTATACATAGATTGTGTACATCAAAGTTATGAAAAATACCATTTTTTTTTTTATAACATATTTTTTTTATAACAATAGTTATGTTATTATTAATTAATAATTATATAGCATTGAAAATTAGAAATGTAACAATTTAATTACATTTATATATAATATTTTGTATACAATGCTATTGTTTACAAATCATCCTGAAAATATTTGGCCCTAACCCTTAATGCAACTCCTAACTTTGATTGCAGTAATGTCATTCAATTTTAGACAATTTCTGATGATTGTTAAATCATAATAAAGTTATCTTACCTATTAATCAAATGAACAGTAATGCAAGATTCCAAATCTTTTTTTTTTTTAAGAAATTATTTCATACTATTTATCATTTTTAATTAATTACTTACTGAAATGATATATGTTTATGGTCACATATTATGCAACATATTATAATTTATAATTATTAGTTTATAATAATAATTTATATTTTATAAGCATACTTTTATATTATTTATCAGGTAATAAATATGGATTACAAATTTATTTTGAAAATATTATAATTTATATTTCTCGTAAAAGTTTTTTTTTTTTTTTTATTGATCTCAATACAACCCCACTTCATAGGCCATTAGTTATAGTATTTTTTTTTTTTTGTAGATACGTTTATTTCATAATTATAACTATATTTACATTATATTAGGTTAATTAGATTTATTGATTTTAAAAAATTGAGTGTTTTCTTGTTTTGAGCGGGATCCGGACCGAGTAGTGAATCAAGTGTTTCTGTAATGTTGAGGTTTGTTCGTTCCTATTGATACATCCCTGTATGATAGTATCCTGTTGATAGAGTTGGCATTCCGTTAGTATGTGTTTGATGGTGAGAGGAGTCCCACATCCTTCACATGTTGGAGGTTCTTCTTTTGACTTGAGGTAAATCCATGTGTTAATCTGGAATGCCCAATTCTAAGTCGATTTATAGTGGTTTATTCTATTCGGTTAAAATTACGATTTTCCCATCTGAATGTTGTTCTTTTTATCTGGTTAAGTTTTGTATCTTGATCGTTCCATAGTAACTGCCATTTTTTCCTTATTTGTGTTCTGACTGCCTTTTTTATGTCATCATATGAGGAGATGTTTAGTTTGGTTGTGTCTGTGCTGGATGCGGCGAGTTTAGCGTATTTGTCCGCGATTTCATTGCCTGCGATGCCGGTATGTCCAGGGATCCAAATTATTGGTATTTGTTTTTTATTTGTTTTGGCTTCATCAAGTTGGTTTTGGATAAGGACTGAGATGTCATTTGGGTTGTATTTGTTTTTAATGTTCTTTATGGCGCTTAGATAGTCACTAAGGATACAAACTTTGTGTGTTTAATGGTTTTGATGGTTTCAATGGCTTTTAGAATGGCTATAGTTTCAGCTGAAAATATTGAGCACTAATTTGGAAGTTTGAATGTTATATTAGTATTTTCAAGTGCGATGGCAATACCAACACCTTCATTTCCCTTTGAAGCATCGGTATATATTTTTTGATGATTCTTGAAGTCATCAAGGATATTGTAGACATGGCTTCTAAATACGAGTATGTCAGGTGTTGTATTTTGGTTAGAAAAGGGCATTAAGTTCAGTATTGTTTACATAGGAGTTATTCCATGGGGGGGAGTTGTATTGAGTTCTTTGTGGATAATTTTAATTGGGGTTGCTGCATTTTTGTTGGTTAGCTTGGTTATTTTGTCATTTACGTCACTATTTTTGTCTTTGTTGAGTCTGGATAATCTTGCTATATATTTTATGAATAATTCTGTCCTTTTCAATGTAGGAGGGGATTCACTGGCTAAGTTATAAATGCTGAGAATAGGGCTGCTTTGAAAGGCTTCTATTGCCAATCTTAACCCACTATTGTTTACTGTGTCAATCAGTTTTAGATTTGAATTGGCTGCTGATCTGTATAAGATTGCACCATAATTCATTTTGGCTTGGATGATGCATTGAATATTTTCACGAGCGACATGGATTCGCCACACCATGAAGCGTGGGATAGTATTTTAATTATATTTAAGGAGCTGGTTGTGCATTTTTTTAGATGTAGTATATAAGGTAACCAAGTTAGACATTTATCGAAAATAACTTCTAGCATTTTGGTGGTGTTTTGATTGGCAATTATGGTGCCGTTTAATTTAAATTAAAGTTCATTGACTATTTTCTTAAATGTGAATATTGTGCTAATGGACTATTCAGGGGAGAAATGGAATCCGGTTTTATTGGCCCATTTTTCTATGTTGTTGGTTGTGATTTGTAGAAAATTTTTAACGGTTTCTATATTGCGACTCCTGCACCAATAGATGAAGTCATTGGCGTACATATTACATTTTACAGGAAAATTGCAGTTTTTTGTGATGTCGTTAATTGCTATGAGAAAGAGAGATAGTGATAGAGCTGAGCCTTGGGAGACTCCATTTTCTTGGGTGAATTCACGCGATAAGTGATTATTAGCTTTTACTTGAAATTTGAGATTTGACGTGAAGTTGGGTATTATGTTTAGAAGTCTGCCGAGGCATAAAATCTAATTTAATTTAATTATTATATTGTGTCTCCAAGTGGTGTCATATGCTTTGGCTATATCAAGGTTGATTACCCCCATGAATTCCTTTTTTTAAATGTTTGTTTGATTTCTTCATTAATTTCGTATAGGCTATCCATTGTGCATCTATTTTTCCTGAACCCGTTTTGTTTTGGGGAGAAGAAATAAGTTTTTTCTAGGAACCATGAGAGTCTGTAATTTATTAATTTTTCGGATAATTTGCACATAGTATTTAGCAACGTTATTGGCCTGTAGCCCTCTGGTTTGAATCGATTTTTTCGGGCTTGGGGATGGGTATTATGATTCCAATTTTCCATTTTTTTTTGCCAGATTCCCTCCTTCCATATTCGATTGTAGATCTTAAGAAGGAACTCAAGGGTTTTAATACTAAAATTTTGGTTAAAGGACCTGGGCTGTTGCTTTTTCATTTTTTTAAGGTGTGTATGAGTTTGTGGAGTTTGATTTCCTCGTTAATTTGTTTTTGGTCTAAGATGTTTTTGTCAACATTATTAATTATGTTCGCTTTCTCACATTTTTGTTTGTGGGCTAAAAAATTGAGGTTTAATAGTTATCACCGCTGTTGTTATAAAAATATTGACCGAGGTCGTTAGCTATCTGGTCAATGCTGTTTACTAGTTGGGTAGAATTTATGGCCAATAGGTTGTTTTTCTAATTGCGACGTAGTCCTTGTAAAGATTGGATTTTGTTCCAAACTGATTTGGTGTCAGTTTTTTCGTTTATACTACTGGTAAATTTTGCCTATGACATTTTTTTACTAGTTTTTATTAGGTATTTATCTGGCTCTTAAATGTTTAAGTTGTATGAGATCTTCTTGTTTGTTGGTTTTTTTAAATTTTTTTATTGCATCGTTTTTGTCTTTAATTGCTTTTTTGATGTCGTTGTTCCACCAGGGAACTTTAGGTTTGGGGTTTTTTGATTTGGTTTTTCCTTTGGTTAGGTTGGCTACTGAGATTATGGTTTCCGTAAATTGGTCGACCAAGTTGTCCGTGTTTTGAAATTCAGATTTGTCTATATAAGATACTTTGTCTTCTAGTATTTCAGAAAAAAGTCTCCAGTCTGGGTTTTTCAGATTCCATCTTTCGAGGTTGGGGACGCTATCATTAAAACGGGGGACAAGTTGTATTACAATTGGAAAATGGTCACTGCTAGTAATATTGTTTATGATCGACCAGTTGAGCCTTTTTTCGAGGGATGCATTTGCGAATGAAAGGTCAATATTTGAGAAGTTGCCATTAGTTGGGTTTATACGCATTGGTTCCATGTTGTTAAGTAACTATACATAGTATACTATGTTGTTAGTACTAGATTATCGTTTTCCAGGATTTTATCAATTTCTTTTCCTCTGCTGTCGGTGTTTAGGGAGCCCCATCTGACATTGTGGCTGTTGAAATCACCTGTTATAATGAAGAACTTGGGTAGTTGCTTTATTATATTTTTTATATCTTTATCCGTAAATGTTTGTTGGTTGGGTAGGTATATGTTGCATACGTTTACGTCATTATCATTGAGTTTTACTGCTACTGCTATTACTTCAAGGTGTAGAACCTGTATCTCAATATAGATTTCTTTAGATGGGTATATAGAGCATACGTATGTTGTTATTTCACCGCTGGACCAAAGTCCGGTGGTTCTGTGTTTGCTAAAATCACTGTAGTTGGGTAGTTTTGCGGTATTTAGATTTGTGAAGTTGGTTTCTTGGAGACAAATTATTTCGGGAGAGATTTCAGATATTAATATTTTTAGTTCGTCTACCTTTTTGTAGAAACTATTCATATTCTATTGTAGTAATTTCATTATTATTTTGTGATTAATTTTTTCTTTTTAATTATACGGATTGATATGATGAGCGAAAGATGTGAATAGATTTATAATTTTTTTTTTTAATATTGCTCTGAGGTAGGGTTGTTACGTAGTTATATCGAGTACGGAGTTGGAGAGTCTGGTTAGCCTGTTTTTTATGCTTAGATTTATGATCTTAGGCCGGATCGTATCCAGAATTTCGATCATTTCCATCGGCGATTAGTTGAGCTTATTTAATACACTTGAAGGGTCCTGGGTGCTGAGTGTATTTTCTATTATGTATTTGAGTTGATTAAAATCTATTTTAAGATTTGGTATTTTAGATTCTGAGCGAAGCGAAGAATGTATTGGTTTTACAATGATGTGTGATTTTTTTTTGTTTTTTGTTTTTTGTTTTTTATCTGTGTACAAAAATACTACCCGAAATAATGCTCCGATTTGCACGAATAGGGTATGTTTCCGGTACCTGGTAACTTGGTACTTTAATTAGGTCATTTTTTGAATTTCTCAAAATTGACGCTATGCGGTAGAAAAAACGGCGAAAAAATGACGAAAAAACTGCATTTTTCGCGAAAAAAGAAAATTTCGACGAATTCGATTTCTATATTTCACGATAACTCAGACAATTTTTAAGATAGAGACCTGAAATTATTTTGGATGTTCACATAGCTACTATATATATGTGGTATAATTTTGAAACCGTTACATTAATTTTTCTCCAAAATATATGACTTTGAATATTTCGTAAAATTCACGTTTTTACGTATATAATGTGTGATAAAATTGTCAATTTTGGGTATTTTGGTCTGAAAATTTTACTGAAGTATACTTACATATTACTTAACATCATACTAAAATATTAGAAAAATCCATTGTCAAAATTTTTTTTTATAGCCGTTTTAAGTTGATATTTTTAGGAAAACGAAAATCTTAGAATCCATACGTATAAATATTCTGAAAACACTTTCACTACCCGAAATAACGCTTCGATTTTCACCAATAGCGAGTTTCAGATGTAAAAGTGGATGTAGATGGTACTTTATTTGCAAGCCCGTATCCAGGGGGGTTTTTAGGGGTTCAACCCCCGCCCCCGGAATTTTTAAAGTAGTTTTATATTTATAATATAACAGACTAACTACATATATAACTACGTATAATATAATCATTTATTTTTACTTCATATATTAAAAAATTTTAACCCCCTCCCCGAAAATTGATCCTGAATACGTGCTTGTTTATTTGGGTCATTTTTCGAATTTCTCAAAATTGACTATAAGCGGTAGAAAAAACGAAATTTTGACGAATTCAATTTCTATATTTCACGATAACTCGGGCAATTTTTAGTTAGAGACTTGAAAATTTTTTTGGGTGTTCACATAGCTATTATATATATGTGGTAAAATTTTGGAACCGTTTTTAAATTTTTTTACTAAATATAGGACTTATAGCTGTTTTACGTTGATATTTTTAGTTCAAACGAAAATTATAATCTGACTGAACTTCGCTCAGAATTGTTTTTTCGAATGCAATGGTTTATCATTGCATTCAAATTCTAAGTAAAATTAAACGCTATGATTCGCACACCTGTATCCTGTGCGGCAGGAGTATCAGCTCTTTTTTCAAATTCAGGCTTGGCTGGTATAAACGACTCGACTAATTTTGATATAATTTGTTCGATTGAGTTTAATCGTTTAAGTTTTTTGCTAGCGGTTGTATCGGCTTATTGACATTAGGGATGGAATCGTTGGTCTTTGGGGTTGTAGGATGTGTTGTTAGTGGGTGGTTTGCTTTTCTTTCTTTGGATTGTGACTCTTTTAATTTTGTTGCTAATGAGCTCTTATTTATCATTAAGTTTTGTGTGATAGTTTTTATTTGAGATTTATTAATTGGATTTTCAATGGTAGGTCCATGTTATCCATGTGTAAATTGCTAGAAGATGATGAAGGCGCTGGTCGTTATACTTGTCCTATTTGTTCTTGGGTGGAAGATGGGAAATTACGAGTACTGTTGGGTAGGTTTTCTATATCATATTGTTGAATGTTATTTTCTGTTATATTTTTACATCGATTTGATGTGTGACCAGTTTGTTTGCACAGGTAACATATTACCGTGTCATCTGATAGAAAGATACGTTAGTCAGTTAGTTCGAATTCTATTAAGATTGAGCTGGGTACTTTATCATTGTCATCTGGGTTTATGTATAATTGTCTGCGAAAACTACCAATATTCCCGTATTCGTTATACGCAAAACTGGCTTCTATCGAAGGTAATCGGTGATAGTATTTTAATTGATAAATTTGCGATTGCGTTTTTAATTACGTCGTGCGGTATAATCGGCTGAACATTAGATAATATTATTCATTTGTCTGGGTTAATAAGACGGCGGAATGCAATCTTTGAGTTATTTATGACAATGTGTGACTGTTGGATAATTATTTGTTCGACAATATTTTTATTTGCGAAGTAGATGCAAAATCTGTTGTTAGAAATTCTGGAAGCGAAAGTGATGTTGGATGGTAAGTTGAGTTGACTGAAGGTTTTAATATACTTAATTTGAGGGACATCTCCGATTGAGTTAAAGACAATTGCTTGGTCTTCTTTGGAAATTGTATATTTGCTGTGGTTTCTGCGAAAGGTTTGGTATTGTTGGTTTGAAAAACGGATGGTAACGTGTTGAGAGAGTTGGGTTTGGTGAGATCCATATTTTTGAACATGGGTTGGGGGGGCGAGATTTAAGGACCAGATGTAACAAAGGTTATCGATAATGTCTACATATCTTCTTGATTGCAGCTTGTTGAATTTTACTGCTATCGGAAGCTATATAAATGCGATTAACGTTGACCGTTGGCCGTAGCACACGTGTGTATCGGTAGGTGATTACACACGTACTGGTAATAGTTTTATATTAATTAATAATGTCAAAACTTCGTAATGAATCGTCTAACAACCACAGTTTTATATTAATTAATAATGTCCAAACTTCGTAATGAATCGTCAAACAATCGCAGTTTTTTCTCAATCAAAGAACAACTTTTGTAATTTGAATATTTTTCTGGTAGAAATTAATTCTAATAAATATTACAGTTTAAGGAGTAAATCTTAAGTAAATCTTAAGTAATCTTAAGTAATCCAACTCAGCTTCTGACTTTGCAATTATCATGCGAGTTTAAAGGCATTTTCTATCTTATACCGGGCACGTGATAAATATCATACACCCGTTGCATGATAATTTATTCGTTTTCCAAGGAATTGACCATCCAACGGGTGATCGAGTAATTGATATTTATACCGTCTATAAACCCCCAAACCAAATTCTTGATCCAACAGACTTAGACATGCTTACCCAAACCTCAGAATGGTCCATAACTGCTGATGACCTAAACTCAAAACATCCACTGTGTCACAGTCGTACCATCAATCTCGCTGATTCAATCCTGTATAATCACATCAAACAGAGTGACTAACACAATATTAGCGTCTACCACACCGACTTACTATTTCTCTAACAAATCGTTTCGGCCAGACGTGTTTGATATTGCTCTCTCAGAAATTCCTCCGGAATTACAAGTTACCAACATAAACGAATTTCGTCAGACCACAACCAGGTTCTCTTTGATGTAAATGGTTTACTCAATAGACAAAAATTCTAGCACCAAGAGTCCCGCATAAATTGACCGCGCAGTTGACTCTTTTACTTCAATTATTCACAATTCTGTAAAAAATAGTATATCAACTTTAAATCCTAGTCATCTAATCATGTGCCTACCACCCTACAATGACAACGTAATTAAGCTTAAGAGCCGTATTCGCCAGCGAAATAGATACCCATCAACAAAAAGTTATTTAAACGCCAAAACCTCTCTTATCAGAACCATGATATTTATTCACAAGTAAGACCATTGGGAAAAATTTCTTGACTCTCTAAATCACAAAGACGGATCGATTTATTATATTAAAAAATGCCTCTTGCATAAACGCTAAGTAGTCCATCCATCCAGACCAACGGACCTGTCTTTTCATCAATCGAAAATATAGAACTCAAAGCCGACTCCCTCAAATCCCAATTCAACCCAAACACAGGACTTGTTCTCCAAGGAGTCAACAATTACATAGAAAATACTCTTCAATCTCATTCTACGAATGCTCCTTGTTATAATGTGCCAAACAATTCCAGCAGTCATCTCAAAACTTCTAACCAAACTTCCGAAGAAAAAAGCCGGTGCAAACTAAATTTAAAACAATGCCCTACGACTACTTCCCGAGAAAATGATCCTTGCCCTAACCAAAATCTTAAATGACTGCATCAAACTTTGCTACTTTTCAACGGCCTGGAAGAGAGCTACAATAATTTGTATCCCATAACCAGGCAAGGATCCCAAAAACCGGATATTCTTGCTTTCTACTACCTCTAACGTCTTCGAGAAATTCATTCTCTTCGAGCTCTAAAAGTATATAACAAACATAATTAGACCTGATCAAGCCTCGTCCGGTCAAGACCATTGAATTAATTTAAAATTAATTTAACCAGCTTTCCTAATAAAAATCTCAACAACCAAACTCACACAGCTGCTAAATTCATCGACGTTGAGAAGGTGATCGATTGTGTCGGTACGACATTCTCCTTATCAAAATGTCAGCCATGATCATTCCAACGTATCCCATACAACTAACACAGACATTTCTATCAAACAACTATTTCTATGTTTGGATAAATGATTATATTTCGTCTATAAGGGTCTAATAAGTACCCCTGTTGGTCGGGGTTTAGAATAGGCCAACAGTAACTCCTGCTTATCGTAAAAGGCGATTAAAAGGAAATAGCGGAGGAAGCAGTAGCCGCTATTACCGATCATTTGGCGATTTCTAGATTAGATCTAACGGCAATGAAAGGACTTGGTGTAGGCAACTTAGGCATCTTCTAAGTACTGGCTCACCAACTGCGATGCAGAAAGAAAAAGGAAACTACTGCATTATATTTCCTGAGTATAATGATTCTTGATGATGAACAAAGTAGAGTTAAAAAAGTCCGGAGGTAAAATAGTCCCCCATTCGGATCTCCGGGTGGGGACTAACACTACTATGCCATCAAAAAGGAGGAGGAGAATTGCTACCTGGAATGTGAGATCCCTAGGGATATGTGGAAAATTAGAAAACCTTAAGCTGGAGATGAAGCGCTATAATATTGACGTACTTGGCTTAAGTGAAATAAAGTGGCCTGATCAAGGGGACTTTTGGTCAGAAGACTATAGAGTCATTTTTTCTGGAGATGATAATAAGATAGCAGGTGTAGGTATAATTGTAAGTAAAGACGTAGGGAAAAAAGTTATTTCCATAATCCAATATAATAATAGAATAATTGCCATTAAACTTGACACAAAACCTGTAAATACTTTCATTATACAAATATATATGCCTACCTCTAGTCACGGAGACGACAAAATTGAAGAAATGTATGAACAAATTGACGAAGTAATAAAATTATCTAAGGAGAAGGATAATCTGATAATTATGGGTGACTGGAACGCAGTTGTGGGAGAAACACAAGAGCAAGGCATATCAGGTGCTTTTGGACTAGGAAAAAGAAACAAAAGGGGAGAAAGACTAATTTAATTTTGCAAAGAACAAAACTTGATCATCACAAACACTTTATTTTCGCAGCCAAAGCGTAGAAGGTACACGTGGACAATGCCAGGAGGTGGAGCTAGATATCAACTAGATTACATAATGGCGAGGAAAAGATATCGAAATCAAGTCAAACAAAGCAAAAGTTACCCTGGAGCAGATATTGATAGTGACCATAATCTAGTTATAATGGAATCTACACTAAGCCTTAAAAAGAAAAAAAATAACCAAAAGACAAGGAAAAGATGGGACATAGACAAATTAAAAAATTACGAAGTAAAACATAATTACAATCAAGAGGTAAATAATAAGTTAAAAGACTTACGTAGTAATGAAGAGTCGTATGGGATAAACGAAGATTGGGAATCGTTAAAAGAAGCAATTTCAAATGCGGCGGACACGAAATTAGGGATTGGGAGAAACTGCCCGATAAAACCATGGATACCCAATAATATTATAGATCTCATAGAGGAACGAAGAAAATATAAAAATGGAACAAATAATGAAGATAGAAGGAAATACAAAATATATAGAAACATGGTTATAAGAGAGTCAAAGAAAGCGAAAGAGAAATGGCTGAACGATAAATGCTCTTTGGTAGACTTATGCTTTACCAAAGGTTTAGGTGACAAGGCGTACAAAATTATAAAAAGATTTTTTAGTAAACATAAAAGCAGATCAACCATGTTGAGAAATACTGATGGAAAAATTATAATAGATGAGACTGAAAAGTTAAGTATATGGAAAGAATACATAGAGAAGCTATATGGAAATAATCAAGCAGACACAACCCAACTATTTATGACGCAGGACAAAGTTCAATACAACATAGAACCACTCATATTAAGAGAATAGTTTGAAATAGCCTTAAAGGAACTTAAAGAAAATAAATCCCCTGGGATAGACAATCTAAACGGAGAACTATTAAAGGCCTTGGATGGTTACGGAAAAGATATTCTGTTTGGAATAATAGGAAAAGCATACGAGACTGGGAAGATTCCAAAAGATTTTGAGAAATGCGTTATAATACCCATTCCCAAAAAGAAAAAGGCAGAGATATGCGAGGAGTACAGGACAATTAGTCTTACGACGCATGCGTCTAAGATACTTACGAAGATAATGCATAAAAGAATAGAGTCGAAAATAAATGAAAATCTAACAGAAGATCAATTTGGTTTTAGGAAAAATAGAGGAACTAGAGAGGCAATACTATGCATAAGAATGATCATTGAGAAGATGTTTAGAGTTAACAAACCCCTGTTTATTGCCTTCGTGGACCTAGAGAAGGCTTTTGATAATGTTAATTGGGCAAAACTTTTTAAGATTATGGAAACAATTGGCATAGACTATAAAGATAGAAAAATTATATATAATCTTTGCATTAATGAGATGGCAGTTATAAAGGAAGAAAAAGGTAATAAACAAGTCGAAGCCAAAATCGCTAAGGGAGTAAGACAAGGATGCAATTTATCACCTACCTTATTCAACCTATACGTAGAAGAAACTTTAAAAGAAGTGAGGGAAGAAAAAATAGGAGGAGTAAAGGTAAATGGAATGCTTGTGCAAATGTTGCGTTTTGCTGATGATATTGCAGTAATTGCAGAAAGTGAAGAAGACCTAGCCTATATGCTTGAAAAAATGAATGGTACTTTAAAATAATATAACATGAAAATAAACCAACGGAAAACTAAAGTTATGATATGTAGCAGGCAGCAGTTATACGCAAACATAGCTTTAGATGGAATAATATTGGAGACAGTCCAAAGCTTCACATACCTGGGTAGTAAAATTACAAATGATGGGAAAAGCCATACAGATACGATATGTAGGATAGCACAAGCTAAACAAGCCTTCTATAGAAAGAAAAACCTTTTCACCTCAAATACAGTAGGTATGGAAACCAGGAAAGCATTAATAAAAAGTTTTGTGTGGAGCGTAGCACTATACGGAGCAGAGACTTGGACTATACTGAAGGCCGAGAAGCCAAAATAGAAGCTTTTGAAGTATGGTGTTGGCGACGAATGCTAAAAATTTCATGGACAGAAAAAGTAAAGAATGTTGAGGTTTTTAGAAGAATGAATACTCAAAAATCATTATGGAATACACTGAGATTGAGGAGAAAAGCATGGATTGGATATTTATTAAGAAATAGTTCTTGGATAACTACAATAATAGAAGGAAAAATTGAAGGAAAACCAGGGAGAGGGAGACCTAGAACACTTTTTATAAAGCAAGTGATGGAAGATACCGGAATAAAAACATACAGAGAGCTAAAAAGAAATATAGGTGACAGAGAAAAATGGAGAGAAACATCATTAATCATTTAACCAATCTTCGGATTGTAAAAAAAAAAAGGGTCTAAGGTCTATCTTAGCAGGTGTCCTCGGGGTTCCTGTCGTGTACAATATAGTAAGAGATAGCTAGTAAGAAAAGTTGTTACCCTGTCGAAAGTAGCAGTAGTGACAACTGTTGTTTGAAGGCAGCGGTAATTGCTTCAGGTGAGCGCTGATGCTCTGTTGACGGTAGTTCAGTTCGGCGTACGGTGTAGATAACTAAAGACTACTGCACTGGATGGTAAAATGGACAAAAGTGGGTCGTCTCTCTATGATTTCTACTTATATTTATACCATTTTGACGATGTTAGGGCGCTCTTAGGTTGGCTGATGCCGTCTCTTCCTATGATTAGTGGGATCATCATTGATTTTCATATATCTGTACATATTTTTGCACGGCGACAGTGTTCTAACTGCCACACTGGCATGTAGTATGTTTCGTTACAATATGTAGAATTAACTTCCTTATACTACAATTCATAGCCATCACTTATTAAATAAAGAAATAAAACTGTTCTTCATTGATTCTTTATTAAAATATCTAGATAAGTTTTATTTTCTCTGGATTAGTCATACCTCGTTAATATGCAACTAACCCAGAAAAGAATATGTTTCTGTAGAAATTGTGATTTTTTAAGTGAATTGTGACGTTGAATTATGTTGAATGTGTGGTTCCATAGTCTTTAATGAAATATGCATTATCAGAATATAACTCATTACATGATGTGAAATAATTAAGTTACAATAGAGAAATATTTATGACTATATCAAAATTTATCAAAGACTTTATAAAATAAAAAACGATAACAATAAATTAAACACTTATTATATTTATAATTTAAATTTAATCATTTTTTTTCTTTATTTTATATTTATATTCTAGTTTATGGAGATATAATAAATAAATTAAAATATAGAAATGAATATCAATATGATAATATATTAAACAATCTTCAAGAAGTAAGATATCCAAATTTTACATATAAAATTCTAATTTAGTATAATATATTATATAATATATAAGTTTATACCTGTATAATAATACAATTTATTCATAAATGAATAATAATAATTACAATCAACTCATATCATAGGTAGAAAATAGCAAGGGGTTTTTAAACGATTATTGCGTACCTAATCGAATATATTTTTTCCAAATTTAAAGTTTTTAAAGTATCATTTTTATAAAACAAAAACTTATAAAATGAACAAATAATAATTCAAAAATCCTGAATAAATAATAATAGTGTTTTCGATCTGATCAAAGCGAAGAATGTTTTTATAATGATGTGTATTTTTTTCTTATTTTTTTTTTTTTTTTGTCTGAAGACACTTTTAATACCCGAAATAATACTACAATTTTCATGAACAGCATGTTTCCTATTTGAAATTGTATGTAGTTGGTACTTTATTCCAATCATTTTTGGAATTAATCAAAATTGACCCTATTCGTCAGAAAAAATGACGAAAAACGTAATTTTTCACGAAAACTGTAACTTTCTCAAATTCGATTTCAATATTTCACGATAACGTAGGTAAATTTTATGTAAGAGACTTTTATTTTATTTTATTGTGTATTGACATTGGTATAATATGTATGTGGTAAAATTTCGGAACTGCTACGTAAATTTTTCTACAAAATATAGGACTTTGAATATTTCGTACAATTCTCGTTTTTTATGTGTTTAATGTTTCATAAAATTGGCCATTTTTTTGTCTGTTAATTTTACTAAAGGATATTTACCTATTACTTAACATTATATCAAAATATTGTAAAATCTTTCAATTTAGTTTTATATCTGTTTAAATTTGATATTTTTAGTTTAAACGAAAGTCTTAGAATCCATACGAATATTCTTATTATTATTTCTCAATCTTTTAAAATAAAAATTAATAGAAAATCCAAAAAATTTGAAAATTTTTTAAAAATTTTATTGGTTTATAATTTATATTGACATAATATATAAAATGCCGGAATTATACATATTACCGGTAATATATAAATAACATGTTAAATAATTTTATGAAAAGTAAAACATCATTTAAGACAATTTAATTTGTTTGTTGATTGTTATAACCTATTTTTTTAATAACTTATTAAGTTATAATATATATATAAAGTGTTTCACTTCACACGGACATTATAATTTAAGTATTTATAAAATTATCATTCAATTTAAAGTACAACCTTACAATAGTATATACATATGTAAAATATATTTTAAAACTCTCACTAGTTTTTAATTTTAATAATAATAATAATTTAATTAATAAATTATTAAATTTGTCCATTCATAATTATTAAAAAATAATCATTTATGTTTGCCTAAAACTATAAATAAAAATTATTTTGATTTTTATAACGTATAATTTCGAATATTATTATCTGTTATTCTCTATAACATAAAATTCAATTGGATGGTCATCATGTACAATATTTTATGTTTAAACTAACGTAGAATCATGATGAAGAGTAAGTGGGAAATAATAATATATTTACAATTGTTTTATATGCTTACACATTTTAGGCACTTAATCGTGACGATTTCGACGAGAAATTAGTTCGAATGTTTGTTATTAATTTAAGCAATTTAGAAGTTGACCCTTATCGAGTACAAAAAATCATTCAAGGTAAAATGCATTTATAATACTAGCTGAACCTGTGCAACTCGTAGACCGTTAAAAATCCTACCTGATATGTCACAAAATTTGTGTTAAATTTGTTACCGTTATGCTAGCATTATATTTTTTAAACATAAAGATAGATAACGGTTAAAATATACTATGTATACAACGATACTCAATTTAGTTTTTCATTATGTAATTTTATTCGTTTTATCGAGAAAAGTCTGACAATAATATTAATATATTATTTAAATTTTCACTTGAATGACATTTATTGAAGTGCATTTGGATACACAATATATTTTGTTCTTCCTTCTGGTGCTTACACAAAGAGATAAGAAGGTTTTCCGACATGTGTACATGCCATGTATCGCTGTCCATGTAATGCCGGCAGTACACATTCGCCGAGACAGTCTCGGCGAAATGGCGAGACTCTCGTTGAGACATTAGGCAAGTCGAGGAAGCGCGAGTGCACGTAGTACATTCTCGGTTTACCTCGGCTTACAGGCCCTCACATTTTTTGTTTAGTATTGAATTTGTCTCGTCGCCTTTGACTCGTGCACAAAAAACCGCTTCCAGACCGAGCAATGTCGAGGCGAGACGAGGCAGCGCGAGGCGACACGAGCGCATCCAGTTCTTTCTCGCGCTCGGTTGCTCTCGCGTTATCTCGGCGAATGTGTACTGCCGTCATAAGAATCATGGATACATCCTCGTCTTTAAACTTTCCTTTTAAAATTGTAGCTTCGATACCTACTGTTGTTTATCAGTTTTTCACCGACAGCCTGGTACTGTTGCAGAATTGTGGTGGATTGATGTTTCGTAGAAGAATGATTTGCACGCCTAATTTCAATGTTAGAACGTGCGGTGACATACCTGGAAAATCAGAGAATTTAAGAATTTAATTTGATAATTGATAACTACGTCTTCATTAATTTCAGTATCGATGGACTGGTACGTTATCGTGTCAACTTAAATTTCGTTTAGATTTTTAGAATAGTGATATTGATTGTATTTACATTAGAGTTTTTGGCTACCAAATAGCCCGTAAACTAAGCCCCTGACAGTTTTTGTAATTTTGTGTTGGATTTGATAAAACTTTGTCAATATTGACTCATTGAAAGTTGCTGTTATTTTACAGAAATTTATTGGCAATGTGATGCGTTGAGTTGCTTCATCGACCGCTAGTTTCCCATTCCCAATTTCCAGCAATCATTTTGCTTAACCATCGGGTGATACATCGTTTTGTACATGTACACACATATTTAACATCAAGTTCAACTTTTGAATATGTTTTCATAAAACTGATAATTTGAGACAAGCGTTAACTCATCACCTAAATGATGGATAATTGCTATTATTTTATATAATATTTCTATGGTCCACTATTTTTTAGTTATTAATGTTTTTATTTCGAATGTTATGGTTTATCATTGCATTCAAATTCTATTTAAAATAAAACACTATAATTTGCACAATTGTATCCCTGCGGCAGGATTATCAGCTAGTTTTATTGTAAAAATGAATTCATGTGTTCCCACCGGACGAAATACAGGGATGTCCCTTACGGACAAGTGTATAATAGAAAAAGAAATACCTAATTGATACAGTGAAAACTACTTAACGTTCTCTTTTTTTAAATTCTGTGCGGAGCGAAGAATGTATTAGTTTTACATTAATATGTGTCTTTTAGATTCTGAGCGGAACTTCCCTCAGAATAGTTTATTCGAATTCAATGGTTTGCCATTGCATTCAAATTATAATTAAAATTAAACATATGATTGCACACCTGTATCCCTTCCCTTGCTTTTTTTTACATAATTTAAATTACTGTCTAGCCGATTTATTTTTTATAACTTTTTGCGCATTGTGTTCATTAGGTTTTGGTGCGTATTTTTAAGTCGTTTTTATAGTGTCAGTGCCAAATTTGTGAAGTTTCTTTCATTGTTTTAAAGTAGGTGTTTACTTCATCTTTACATGGTATGTTTTTCTCTTATCAATTTTAAATGTATTGCTACTATCAACAACTCAGTTTGCCATTAACAATTGCTATCTGATCAGCTGTTTTTCTAGTAACTTTAACGCTAGGTTCATTATTGCTTAATTTTGAGTTATTATTCTTTAACGAAGTTATAAATTACTTTTTACATTGCTGTTATTCAGGAGCGGCGCTACACGGGGGTATGGGTCGGCAAGTGCCCCACCAATTTTTGATTTTGCCCCTTCATTGACCCCCTATAATTTAATATTTTAATATTAAATTTAATATGAAAATGCATATTAAAATTTAAATTGAGCATTTTATAATTTGTTTATTGTTATATTATCACTGATTTCATTATTTTTAACCACGATTTATTTATATTTTTAATCGTGTTTTAACTAACAATCATTGTTATTGGGTTTCAGTTTATTAATATTATAAGCCACAATATTATTAATAATATATGATTCCGTTTTCGTCTATTGTAACAATATAATCACAGTTTTTCCTTAGAAATGGAAAAAGTCATGACGACGACAAAGCCGGTTTAATCGTATTTATAATTTTATAATGAAATAATATGAGATATGAGCATTTGTATAATGTTTGTACACGATGTGTAATATGGAAAAATAAAACTCGTCCGATGCCTACTTTTACTACCTAATTTTGATGCGATTACGGAAACGTGGGTACTCACTGTACTGTGTCATAATAATAATAATAATAATATTTATATATTATTATATTAAATATATATTAGAACATTGTATGTATATTTTTTGATTAAAAGTAATATAATTTAATTCAAAATACATGGGGAATTGAAGATAAAACATGTGCAATTGTTTGTGATAATGCACCTAATATTGTGAAAGCTGTTCAAGATTTAGGAGGAAATATTTTAGTACGATGTGCAGGGCGTAGTATACAATTATCCGTCTTGCATTCCATCGATGGAATGATACGTTATTGTGTCAACTGGAATTTTGATTAGAATGGTGATATTGATTGTATTTACATAATAGTTTTTGGATGGTATCTGGCAATATAGCTTGTGCACTAAGACTAAGCCATTGACAATTTCTGTAATTATGTGTTAGATTTGGAAAAGCAATGTCAATGAACTCATTGGAAGTTGCTGTTATTTTACAAAAATTTGTTGGCAACGTGATGCGTTGTATTTCTTCATCAATCACTAGCTTGCCATTTCCCATTTCCAGCAATTATTTTTCGTAACGATGCATCGTTTTGTAGATGTACGCACATATATGTCTTCAAGTTCGATTTTTTTCCATGTTGCCATAAAACTGATAATTTAAGACAAGCATTTATTTAATGCTCATCGCCTATTATGGTGGGCGATTGTAAATTCCACCGATTGTGACCTTTTTGTATGTAAATTACACAGGTACGGTTTTTTTACCTGTGCAATATAATGTAAATTCCACCGGTACCAAAATTTTACCTAAAATGAGAGTATGTAAATTCCACCGGTATTAAAATATTACTCATGTTGAAGTAATGTCTTATCGGTATGATTATTAAAATATTTTATATTTTTATGAACCATTTAGCATTACTTACCCAGAAGACACCACGAGGAGGCGGTTCACACTATCTTCCAAAATATGTGTTATTTTATTTATTTATTTATATAGTGACAATGATTTAAAATGTGTTATTTTGTTAAAAATGAAAAACGAAAAATGAAAATTGAAAATTGTTTAAATTATTTTAATTTTTAAATTAATATTTTGATAATCTTGAGATGCAGTTTTAACGAATTCCATCTTGTTTAGGTTAGGTAACAAACAGATTATTGTATTTAAATATTCATATCGTGATTTTGATGTAGAATTTCTACAAATATTAGCCGTATTTAAAATAATTATATCGGTGGAATATACGTATTCATACACTCATTTTAGGTGAAATTTTGGTACCGGTGGAATTTATATTAATTTATGCAGGTAAAAAAACCGTACCTGTGGAATTTACATGTTTTAAATCGGACCTTAAAATTGATGTACCTGGAAATCGGTGGAATATACATGCGCCCATTATAGTTGCTATATTTTAGTTATTATTCTGTAACTCAGTGCACGAACTATATTGGCAGCCAAAAACTATGATGTAAATACAATCAATAACAGTATTCTAAACGAAATTCCAGGCGACAAGACAGCGTACAAGTCCATCGATACGGTAATGCATCAAGACGAAGTTATCAATTATCCAATAGAATTATTAAATTCACGTGATTTTCCAGGCATGCCACCGAACATTCTAACATTCAGATTTGGCGTGCCCATCATTATTCTGTGAAACATTAATCCACACGACTCTGTAATGGTACCAGGATTTCGATTAAAATGTTGATAAACAACATTATCGAAGCTACAATTTTAAACGGAATGTATAAAGGTGAAAATATACCGTTGCTATTTTATATTTTCAAATGATTCCAACAGATATGCCTTTCGAATTCAAAAATTTGCAAAGTCCGGCGCGACTCACGATTGCAATGATCATCAACAAAGTATAAGGACAATCGTTACAAGTGTGTGGAATGAATTTGGAAAATTTACATGGACAGCTGTATGTGGCATGCTCACGCGTCGGAAAACCTTCTGATTTATTTGTGTACGCACTAAAAGGAAGAACATAAATGATTGTGTATTTAAACGCACTTTAATAAATATCATTCAATAGAATAGTTGAATAATTGTCAGACTGTTCTCGATAAATGAATAAAATTACATAATGATAAAATAAATTAAATATTTTTGTATATTTAGAATATTTCAACCGTAATCTAAATTCATGTGTAAAAAATATACTACTAGCATAATTACAGATAAAAAATTTTACACGTAGTTTGAGATATATACGAGGTTGAAATTTTAACCGGCTACGAGATGTGCAGGTTCAGCTAATATAATATTATATTATTATGATGATCATACAAACATGCACTTTTCCATATTCCATTTATACGTATTAAACATTTTAATGGTAAATTGTTTATAAATATGGTATAATAGATCTTTTATTTTGTACCTAACAATACTATATTAATAAGAATGTAATACATTTACAATGCAGTGTTTTAGTGTTTTTATTTTTCTGCCTGAAAATGAATTTGTTTGATAAAAATAATGGTTCGATATTTTATTGGGATGTACTTTTATTAAAGTATTTTAACATAATTGATATATATATATTATATATAATTAATATTTAATTGAAGTTTTTATTTTTATTTTTATTGAATATACGATTCCTAAACAATGCTCCGATTTTTACGAATAGCATAATATATTTCCGTTTGAAAAGTAGTGGTGTTGGTACCTACTTCATTTAGGTCATTTTTCGAATTTCTTAAAATTGACCCTATGCGTTAGAAAAAAACAAGGAAATAACGGCATTTTTATCGAAAACTGAAATATTGAAGAATTCGATTTCAATATTTCACGATAACTCGGAAAATTTTATTGAGTGTTCATATAGATACTATTTATATGATATATATTGTATATGTGATAAAATTTTGGAACCGTTACGTTAATTTCTACAAAATTTAGGACTTTGAATATTTCGTATAATTGTAGAAATCCCTTTTCTTTTTTTATCTTGTATAGGTATTTAAAATATAAATAAAAGAAGAGCTGACACTCCTGCGCAGGGATACAGGTGTGAAAATCATAGTATTTAATTTTAATTAGAATTTGAATGCAATGATAAACCGTGGCATTCCAAAAAAGTATTTTGAGTAAAGTTCTGTCAAGTATGGGCATTTAGGTGAAGAGGAAATTTATGAGCATTTATTTTGAACTATGAGACGTGATAATTTTATAGTAATCATTTATGTACTATAAATTATTATATATACTTTATTACGAAAGTATTCGTTGCAACTCTCCTTCAATCAAAAACCACGATTTATCGTCGATTTTCGTTTGGACCTAGTACAACTTATTCTCTACTAATACAACAGATTCGCAACCGTTGTACTGTTGGTTGCATACTACAGGTAAAAAAATTAATAATAAGAAGATAGTTTTTTAAGTTCTTACGTATATTTTACATTTTTTCTTTTTCTACATTTTTCTTACAATGAGTTCTAATTCACCTAAATGTGTTAGGTTAGGTTACCACGAAATCCTCTTCTTCTTAACTATATTTTGTAACTCTATTTTGTTAATACATTTTTTAATACAATCATGTGATCGTACCATCCTCGAACGACAAGAAACTCTTCAAGTATACAAGAAATTCGAAAAAATCATGAAGAAAAAACACCTAGGTTGTGGGTATATAAAAAACACATTTTTTTTTATTCAATTTCCAATTAAAATTAAACACTATGATTTTCACACCTGTATTCCTGCAGCAGGAGTATCAGCTCTTCTTTTTTAATAATATTTCCATGTAGCAACAAATACTATAAACTTTCTTGAAAAATACAATTTCGATGTTATTCATTTTATATTTTATGTTAACTAAGAATATTGAATGTTACTTTACATGATGTTACGTGATGTTAATTTTAATTTGATATTAGAATTCTATGAATATTATAAATTTACACTTTTAATTTTAATTCAAAGTTACCGACATATTTTACATTAATCAATAAATAAAATACATGCATAATTATAATACTAGATATATATCTTTATTATTTTCATATTATATTGAATATCTCTTTACACAGAATCACCTTTTTTTAATTATAAAAATGTATTCAAGTGTTCCCACCGGATAAAATCTCAATCGTAACGAGTATATAATACTATAATAGAGTATATAAGATAATTTTAATATAATATATTAAAATTATTTAAAAGGTCATTGAATTTATCAGCTCTATTCATGAAAATCGTAGCATTATTTCTGGTCAGAAAATATTCTCTTCATTGTAAATCCAATACATTCTTCTCTTCACTAAGAATAAAAAAAAAACACAGATGATTCTAAAACCAACATATCTTTCGCTTCTCTCATAATATAATTGATCTATAATAAACAAATAATAATAAAAAAAAAATTTCAGTTTTAGATTTATTAAGTAATAAAATTAGAAGTATATTATTAGAGAATGAACATAATAGAAAACCACGTTTTCATAATAAAGATGTTTGTGTACTCTATAAGTGGTCATTTGTAATCAATACAATACTTAGTAATGAATATCCTTCAGATTCTGATGAAAATAAACTATATAAAAATATATCAGCAAATGACCTGGATTTTGCTATTGCATGTATGAAGAAACAGAATAACATAAGAGATACACATTTAGATTATTTGACGCACATATATTATAGCCAAGTAATATTATTTGAATTAATTATTCATCAAGGGGGGTTATTTAACAAGGAAAAAATGTTAAAATAGGATAAATAAGTGAAAAATATTAATATACAAATTTAATACGATTAATATAATAAATAATAAAATTAAGCGCGCACTTAATTCAAAAGTATTGTAGAAATATAAGTAGGTCAGTTAAAAACATATATAAAGCAAGAAAGTAGAGAAATATACTTTAAAATGTTATATCATAAATCATTATAGTCTGTACATTAAACTCAATAAATGCTTCCCAAAAGTACATAAGTTTTTATTTCCGACAATGAAAATATCTGATGATCTATCCTTTATCAATGATTTTACACTGTTTTTTATTTATCCTTAATTGATCACAATACTAAATAATCACATTACTATAAATCAAACCATAAAATGTAATCACTTACTTCATAATTTTATTTTGAAAATTATTTTAAAACTGTTTATTAAAAATAAACGTTTTCATAAATTAAGAATTTGTTAACTGTGTATTATTTTAAATGAATTAACAAAACACATAAATACATAACTTAATTCTATTACGATGGTTATAAATTGACAACAAGTTAACAGATCTTAAAACATAATATTAAATATTAAGTTGAAGTCTAGCTCTAGTCTAGACAAAAATTCTAAAAATTTTCCTTATCAAAATTCAAAAGTATAATATAAGTATAATAAAGTATAAAGTATTATAAAATGTAATATACCAGTTAATAGTAGTTATCACATTATTAGTTAATACTGTGTAAACACAGCTGACCAACCTACACATGTAATATTTTTTAATTTATAGCATAATATTAATATTATACTATTATTATTATACGTATAATGAGTACGAAATATATATAGGTACAAAAAAAAAATGTAAAAATATCAAAAAATGCCAAATTTTCACCCCTAAATATGGTGTATTATGGATGTTGGTTCGGGATAAAAATGTATGTAATGGAAATTATTACGATTTCAGGGTGGTTATATACTGCCTATATTGTCTAGAAATAATCGTATTAATATTCTGCATTCTTATATACATATAATAATTATATAAATATTATAAAATGAATAGGTATTCTATTTAAATAAAATACATGATTGTTATATCTATCATCTAGGTAAATATGTATATTAAAATATTTATTATTTATTAATTAATAAATATGATTAATTAATTTTTAAAATAAATACATATAGGGAATTTGGAATATTTTAATATAATTTAAAATTGCGTTTGTGTTTCTATTTTGGTGGTCTTGAAAAGGACCATTTTGATTGTATGTTTTACCTATATAGTACGTATATACGGTAAATTTAGATTTAATATTGCAATTTACGTCTGTAGTCTGTATTACTCATACATACGTAAATGCATCTTCGGCCCTCGCTCGATTCTTGTGTAAGCAGTATACCTACATTTTCAACAAATCTTGACATTATACCTATTGTTATTGTCTTTATGCTAGCATTTTAATTATTATTTTATTTATTAATTAATTACCTAACATTCTGGGCACTAGCATTCATCTAACTCTCGACTCATAATGTTATGTCCTATACCAGGATATGCCCGTCCTATATCTTATATGAACTTTTCAAATTGTTGCTGTACACTGCCGCACTTCTCTAATATATTGGTGCGGTACATCCTCTCACCAATATATGAGTCCGTAATATTTTTGCAGTGGCAACGAGTAACAATTTTTTAAGTTCCCTCCATGACCGATCTACGTGTTGTGTATAGCACCGTATTGGTTGCACACCGCTGTTTGGCGGTTCTTCTACCCATTGCTTATCGGTACATTCGTCATTATACCTTCCTATTGGTATCCATAATGGTGGTTAGTGATTTGGTGGTTCTACAAAATTTGTGCTATGGTTCACCACACCAAATATTATAATATACTAATAATATTAGTTTTTTAACATAGGTACCCAATGTTTTATTTAATATAACTATTATACGAGTAATATTATATTTTACCTACATATTTAGTCACACATATTATATGATCTCCATATGTCACTACAAATAAATGCATCTGAGTTTATATATTTTTTAATTATTGGAAGTAGAGTATTAGTACTTCTGTCGGGTACTATTTTCCCAAAAAATTTTTGGCCGTACGACTTATAGCACCTGATACAAAATATTTAAATAAAATGCCCAAAAATTGGATAATATATCATAACATAAGTGTTTAATAATTGGAATTATAATGGTATTATCAAATAGCCAAATTGCATCCCATCCCATGACACGGCCTACATTGTATTTGGCGTTAAAAAGGTGTGTTTCATCTATTTCCACTATATATTTTTCATCAACAAATACAATATAATCATGATGTGTTTTTTTTGTGGCAACATCAAGAAAACACTCGGTAAATGCTACTGTTGTGTCTTTACAAACTTTAACCTAATATTCAAATACATTTATTAGTAATTTCATAATTAAAATTATAATATCATTATAAAATTTGTTATAGATATTACAATTACTATATCAATCATCCCTATAAATTTGATTTATTACATATTTTTAAAATCTGATTTTTGAAATAATTTATGTATATACAGTTTACATATCTTATTTTTTTTGAGTAGGTATATAAAACAAAAATTTAAATTTAAAATCTTTGTTTTCAAATTTATTAAAATTCTGAGATAGCCAATTAATAGTTTTGATTTTTCTTAAAATTATAAATTTTAATTGAAAAAACTAAAAAAGACTATCTGATACTCCTGCCGCAGGGATATAGGTGTGCATATCATAGTATTTAATTATAATTATAATTTAAATGCAATGTTTAACCATTGCATTTGAAAAAACGATTCTGAGCGAAGTTCAGTCAGATAATGTAGGTATTGATTAATATATTGCCGGTTTTTGTAATTTTTTCATCGTTTTTTCTAATGCATAGTATAAATTTTGAGAAATTCGAAAAATGACCTAATTAGAGTACCAAGAACATCCACTTTCCTACCGGATACATATGCTATTTGTG
>JAIUCT010007712.1:0-10063 GCA_021307375.1 Tetraneura akinire
TCTACTAAATTACAATACCTTGTAGACAGTGGAGCAGAGATTTCGGTTATACCGCAATCGAATAGTGACAAACAACCTTCTCAGGACCTACAACTGTATGCAGCAAATGGAACACCCATTAATACTTATGGTACTAAAACCATCACGTTAAACCTGGGACTGCGTCGCCCGTACTGCTGGCCATTCATCATTGCAAAGGTAACAAAACCAATAATAGGTGCAGATCTTTTAAGTCATTTTGGATTATTAATAGACTTAAATAGTAAAAAACTTATTGATAACCTTACTAAATTATCTACATCATGCTCAACAATTAAGTGTCAAAACGTCACAATTAAAACCGTTCAAATAGACCATCCATATGCAGCCATACTGTCAAAATTCCCATCAATAACTAAACCGTTTTCCAAGTCTGTAGCAATTAACCACGATGTACTTCACTATATTACAACGAATGGAGCACCGGTCAGTTCGAAGCCACGTCGCTTACCACCTGATCGTTTAACAATTGCAAAGAGTGAGTTTAAGAGTATGATTGATGAAGGCATCTGTCGACCATCTAGTAGTTCATGGTCAAGTCCACTACATTTGGTAAAAAAAACTGGTGGTGGATGGCGTCCGTGTGGTGATTATCGAGCATTGAACAACAAGACTGTGGCAGATAGCTATCCAGTTCCACATATACATGATGTGTCATACATTTTACAAGGGAAAACTCGTTTCTCCAAAATTGATCTCAAGAAGGCGTATCACCAAATACCTGTAGCGGAAGAAGACATACCGAAAACGGCGGTAAGTACACCATTTGGCTTGTACGAATTTACTCGAATGCCGTTTGGGTTAAGGAATGCAAGTCAAACGTTTCAGCGATTTATGCATAAAGTTTTAGAGGGATTAGATTATTGTTTTCCATACATGGATGATGTACTAGTAGCTTCAGAAAGCGAAGAGGAACATAAGGAACACCTCAATGTAGTCTTTGAACGATTCGATACATTTGGTTTATTGCTGAATATAAACAAATGTGTATTCGGAGTAGAAGAAATCAACTTTCTGGGGTATTGCATAAACAGTTCAGGTACCACTCCATTACCACAAAAGATTCAAGCTATCCTAGATTACAAAAAACCGAATACAGTCAGAGAGTTGAGAAAATTTTTGGGTATGATCAATTTTTACAGACATTTCTTACCTAACACTGCAAAAGATCAAGCCCCATTGTTAATATATCAAAAAGGTAACAAAAAGAATGATAAGACAGAGATCCAATGGACTGTAGAAACCAACCATGCTTTCGAAGAATGTAAGTCATCTTTAACAAAGGCAGTGCTATTAGCACACCCAAGAAGTGCAGCACAATTATCTTTAAAAGTTGATGCATCAGATTATGCTGTTGGAGGTGTTCTAGAGCAAGAAGAGGAAGATCATAGTTACAAACCGTTGGCATTTTTCTCGAAGAAATTAAGTACCACACAGCAAAAATACAGCACATACGATAGGGAACTTCTCGCAATATATTTGACCATTAAACGATTCAAACATATGTTGCAAGGAAGACATTTCATTGTTTGGACAGACCACAAGCCATTGACTTATGCGTTCAATCAGAAGTCGGATAAGTGCTCACCCAGGCAGTTCAGACATTTGGATTACATAGGACAATTCACTACTGAAATTAAGCATATACCCGGACATAAAAACATAACTGCTGATCTGATGTCAAGAATAGATCAGATAGATGTAAACATAGACTATGAAGAGATGGCAAAGAGTCAAGAGGAAGACCAAGAAATCCAAAACCTACTCAAGGGAACTACCAATTTGAAGTTAAGTAAAATAGTATTCCCTGAGTCAAAAACACCATTGTTATGTGACACATCAACCAATGTAATAAGACCATACGTTCCTACCACGCACCGCAAACAGGTATTCAACATAATTCATGGACTATCTCATCCGGGTATAAAGACAACGACAAAGTTAATAAAAAGTAAATTCGTTTGGGCAAAGATAAATAAAGATGTTGCATTTTGGACGAAGAATTGTATTCCGTGCCAGTCATCAAAAGTCACAAGACATGTCATCTCAGCACCAGCAAGATTCATGACACCTACAGACCGTTTCCAAAATATACATATTGACTTAGTTGGACCTCTCCCGTCGTGCCAGGGATACCGCTATTGTCTAACATGTGTAGATAGGTACACACGTTGGCCTGAAGTAATCCCTATACGAGACATAAATGCCGAGACTATAGCAAAAGAACTGTACACAGGATGGTTTACGCGCTTTGGTGTACCGGAGACCGTTACAACAGACCAAGGTACTCAATTTGAGTCATTGGCCTTCAAGAAAACCATCAGATTGTTGGGAATTACACGAAACAGAACCACTGCATATCACCCACAGACCAACGGCTTAGTGGAACGGTTCCATAGACAACTTAAGGCTGCAATAAAATGTTATCAATCCACAAATTGGGTTGATATCATACCAAACATCTTATTAGGGATGCGCAACAGTACAAAGGAAGACATTGGCACCACATCAGCAGAGTTGGTATATGGTTGTACGTTAAGGTTGCCAGGAGAATTCATCGCACCTAGCAACACTCATGAAGATCCTGGAACTTTCGCCTCAAAACTCTGCCAATGGTTCAATGAGGTAAGACCGACACCAACCTCTGCTCATGGGCAGAAAAATATATTTGTTTTCAAAGACTTGAAAGAGTGTACTCATGTTTTTCTACGGAAAGACTACGTTAAGAAGCCACTTGAGAGACCTTACGATGGACCTTATAAGGTTTTAAAAAGAGACAGTAAAACCTTTACATTACAACTGCGACATGGTGAGAAGAAAGTTTCAATAGACAGGGTGAAACCTGCATATATTGAAACACGAACCCAGCAGAAAACAGACTTCGAAAAATCTACTCAAAATCATATATCCCAGGCTGCAGTACCAGTAAGAGGCAAGGACCATGAGGATGCACCAACTGCCCACTGTGCAAAATTTAGTCTTATGTACATCCCAAAGATGTTTTTTAAGGATATGCGATGTTATTAACTAAAGACCATTGATGTTATCAAGATGTACATGGGATTGCTAACGCCCGGTTGAGAGACTTTTATAAAAGTAATCTATAAGTAGTTAATTTTTACATTGTTTAAACTGCCTTTTATTACATTCATACAACTTCAAGAAAAATTATTTGTTAGTAGTTATATTATTTGATCTGTTGAACTACTTTATATTACGTCTATGCGATAACATATATTAACTTTCATATCACATGTAATTTGTAACATAAATATCACATTATTGTTTAACGACAACATACTAATAATGATATCTATAAGATGTTTATTCAAAAACATCTAAAAAATATTGTAATAAAATTAAGGTTATGGAAATTTAAATAAATATACAACATCAAATATATATAAAATTAATATTATATTTATTACAAAAAATATAAAACATAAGATTTGTAATTAAAAAAAAGTTTGACATTAAGATAAGTTGTGGTATCTTTCCATTAACATAAAAAGTATATAAAATTATTATTATAAGTTTTATACATATATTATAAATTATATTATTTCATTATGACTAATAGAGACATTTGAATAGCTTTGTCAGTAAATAAATGAATAAAAAAAAAGTATATATACTTAATATCATTAAAACTTAAACATATAAATTTAAAATTAAATCAATGTTATTGTCAATAAATATAAAAAATTGACATGTCCATAATATAATGTTAGTTAAAAAAAAGTTTGATATATTGATAAAATATTGTGTGCAATAAATAATTTCCACTAACCTAAAAAACAAAATATAATAAAATTATATCTTGTATAAATGTGGTAAATGTGGTAAATTATGTTATTTCATTATGACTTAAAGACATTACAACAGCCTTGTCAGTAGACAAAGGAACAAAAAAACATTTATACTTAATATCACTAACATTTATGCGTATCAATTTAGATTTAGATTTCATGTCAATAATAGCATCACCAATTATAATAGAATTTAATGGATTATCAAAAAAACTAAAGGATTTAAATGTACACACATTTAAAAAAATATTACCATTTTTACACTTAAAAATATGCTTTACTAATGCAATTTCATTAGTCACTAACATTATATAATTATTTTTGGTATTTTGTGTGGAAATAGTATAATTTGTATTGTTAAGAGTTATAGTTTGGTAGAAAGTAAATTCCTGACTTTTATTGAATATTGTATTATCAATGTCACATTGATTACTCAACTTATGGTTTTCATTAAAAGTAGTATTTTCATGGTCAGTATACATAATATTTACTTTTTCTAAAATTCTATTTGCTGCTTCTTGCAAAGGAAAACGTGAATGTGATATGGATTTTTTAATTAGTCCTAGGTAATTCTCAAATTTAAAGGCACTAAAATTATCTAGACATCCATGTTTTTTAACATAAAATGGAAGGTGAATTAAACTATGGATGTTATGAGTAATAAAATGTGGCCCATAATTATCTTTAAATTCCTTAACAAAATCAACAAGTAAATTATAAGATATTTCATTTTTTATTATACATAGAGCTGGTGTAACCAAAATTTTTATTGCACAGTGCAATTTAATAAAATGTAAATATAATTTTTTTGTAAGTCTTCCTTTTAGTACAATTGGGCCAGTAAACAATAAAAACGTTCTAAACTCGTTTGCTTTCCAGTATTCTAAATCATTTAGAGACCTAGGTAGTCTAACAAATTCCGAAGGAAAATAATCTCTCAAATTTCTTAACTCTATACTACCAGCTTCACATTTTTCTTTAGGTATTCTAACAGTTATCTTTCCTCGAATCCAAAATTTTAATAAACGTTTCATAGCCCCAAGACAAACAGCATGCATATAATCAATAGGAATTGTTTGTATCATATCAATTGATAAGCGTTCTAAAGGACTAATACCTTTATGGTATTCATCATCACTTTTTTCTCTAAAACTACTATCAGTTCTTAATAAAGCATTAACTCCCAAAAATGCCATCCTATTCTCTCTATATTCACCCTCCTCTGTACAAGTGTTACATCCAAAACGAGCATTGTGTCCTTTTACATTAAGCAAAAACGCTTTTGCAGGGGAATCACAAATCACTTGTTTAAAATATACACTTATTATTTTATTATCAATAATAATTCCAATATTTGTTAATTCAATAGCTTCATCTATAAACAAGTTCAAAAATTCCTCAATAGAATCTGGTTTTTTATGTGAACTAAAATATAATCCAACAGCAAAAACTAATTTAGATATTTGAGGCACATTTATTATAGAACATAATATAGGCCAAAATTGTTGTTTAGAACTATTTGATAGTGGTAACCCGTCAATATTAAAACTTAAATGTATTTCATAAAGATTGTTTATATAATGTTTATAAAAATTTAATAAAATGACCAACATATTTTTCAAACCTAAGTGTATATATGTTCCTGGGCTAATATGTATTATGTTATGAGTTCTAGGTGTGTTCATTAATGTCCTTACGTCTTTTGGCAAGTCTAACCCTTCAGATCTTAAAATTTTTAATAAACCGTTGATGCTATTTTTTGACACATTATTAAGCAAAATCCACTGTTGGAGTTTATCTTTAATATTAAGATGATTGTTTTTAAGAGAAGAATTATTTGTACCTAATGTATCAGTTATAAGTAAATTTGGTTTAAACTCTGGTAGGGAATACATTCTATTATTAATTATAGGTTTTGTAGTTATTTCTTCATTGTTTTCGGGGATTTTAATTGTCTCTATATAATTGATATTAGTACTGGAACAAGATGATGTAATACATACTTCTTTAATAACTTGAGTATTTTGTGGTGATGTTTGGTTTCCATTTAATTGTATACGTTTGAAATGTCGTAAAGACATATTTTCAATAGTTTTGCGTTTTTTGCGAACAATCTTTAACATAAAAATATACATTATAAAGTAAAAAATACATATATAAAAAAATGTGGATTTAACTTCATTATTAAAGGCAATATAAATTGTTTAGCATTGATGTTTACAAGGTACATATTTATTAGGTATATTAATATTTTTATTAGCATTATATTATTATAACTTGTTGAAATAAGTATAAATACAGATAGTGTTAAATAAACATACCAGTAGTAATATCTTTTTTAAGACGCTGTGCTGCGTGTCTTAACCACTCTTTAATATATATTTCTAATTCATTTTCAGTATTTTGATATAATTCAAAAGAAATTTCTAAAAAAAAAATTAATAGTAGAGTATAAAATTACACTATTAATATTAATAAGATACTTTTCATAGCTTTTATTAGTTGATGATCCATAAGTCTATAATTATTTTTTTGTCCTGTCCAGGAGCAAAGTGTTGCCAATTTATTGGTAAATAATTTAGGAAGTACTCTCTTAATGAAATGTTTAGTATCAGAACCACCAATAGAATTAATAAAATTTGTCTGAATAAAATAAATGTTTATATTATAATATTATACACGAATAATACCAAGTACTAAGTATTTCATATATACCAGTTTTATAATATTATCATCATCTTGTAGTAAATCATTTAAACTAATTAGAGACTCTAAATCTTTCATAGGAAATAAACTCAAAAAAGTTGAATCTAATGATAAACATGACCGCACATTTGAATTTGGATTTCCTTTTATGTAATCAATAATCAAATCTAATTTCTTGTCAATTCTAGTAAAATACATATTTGTTGTATAAAGTATTTGGTCCATTTTATTAGAATTTGATGCTAAATTGTCCAGTTCTAAAATTTTAAAAATTAACATTGCATTTTATAATTTAATATTTCTAAATTATTATTAAATTGATGCTATTAATAATTTATATTTCATATTAATTAAAACTAAATGGTAAGCATATATTTTTTTATTAATTATAATATATTACCGGATATATTCAATATGTCAAAGTTAGCTGTGGCGTTTGCACCTAATAGGAAAAATACATAAACATTGACACTATTAGTTATACTTTATTCAAGACAAGAAGGAACCTCGACAATAGGTTATTTGACAATAAATGTATATATTATATATAAATAATATTATTATATTATAAATAATACATATTAAACACGAAATTATTTCACCCATGTATAGGCATTTATAGTCATGTCAAATATACATAAAATTAAAATTAAATAACAAGAAAATGAAAAATGTAATATTATCAGTTATCACGTATGTTGGTGATTATATTTAATGTAAATAAATAATAATACACCGTTGTTGCCCGACTTACTCGTAGAAGTAGGTGTTAAGACTCATTTTATTTGGCGGTAAAATGAATAATAAAATAATGATAAGTTAATAATGATGGTTAGAATAACTAACTATATCGAAAAAACTATATCGTCAAAAATTTTATCATTCAAAAAATGTGTAAATAATTCAAAAATGCTCTAGACTTATTAAAAATTAATATTTTATAATGATATAACATATATTAAGAATTTATTTTACATATCACTAAAGAAAATACATTGAAAATTGTATTAAATACAATAATTTAAAAGTTGCCTACTCGTATGAGTAGTACAGGACCGAAAGGGTTAAATATCAATTATAATAATGTATCTATAGTACAATTTTATCACTTTACTAGATATATGATTATTTTTCTGATAAGATATATTTATATCTTTATTTTCTTGTTTATCTTTAAAAAATATGTAAAAATAATATAATTATCCACAATAATAAATATTCAATATGAAAAATGAACTGAAGTGTTAGTGTTTGTAATAATTACAATTAAATACCTGTCAAATTAATACTATTTGAATCAGTTTTTGAAAACTCTGTAGATAATAAAGAATTTGAAGTTGATGCAGCTAAAAACATATTATAATTATTATTTTCAAGTATTTAAAATATTTAAACTATTATGTATATTTATATATAACTAATATTACTGAAAAATTGATTTCTTACAAGATAAATTATAATTATCGAAAATTTCAGAACCACTATCCATATTGTATAATGTTTTCATAGCAGCTATATGAATATAAAATTTGAACAAAATAGAAATATATTTAAATAATGATGATATTCAACATACGTACATGATACACACTCAGAATTATAAATCTGAGTTTGTTGATTAAATTTACATGCTTCATTATCATTTGGTTTTTTCTTTTTTATTTGTAATGGTTCTTCATCACTACTGATACCTTAATAACAAAATTCCATATATAAGTATAGTATATAATTAGATACCTACATATATCATTATAGCATAGGTATATTATTGCAAATTTAGAAGTTTTAATATTATACTAACTAGCACTGCTATCATTAACCAATGTGTTGTCGTCTGATTCACCACCGGATTCAATAAATATTTGTATTTCTTTTGCTGCAGCTGCTTCATAGGAGACTAAATATAGTAAAATATAATAATAAAAAATGTTTACAATAACAATAATAATAGGTTAGTTATAATAAATGTTAAAATATTAATAAAAATTATAATTACCAAATTGATCAATAAGCTGTACTTCATGAGCAGTCCATTTTGATGAAGGTTTAATTCCTTTCATAATATTCATGGTAGTAACACGAAAATTGGGCCACATACATTTAAAAACACCATCTTTATTGGATTTTTTTACCCAACTAATTGGAAGAACAGAATACTTATTCTCTTCCTCAAAATATCCTAATACATACTGCAAAAAACAATTATTTCTAAAAAATAATACTATAAAGCATGCCTACAAGTGTCGTAGCCAGAAATTACATTATAGTTTATAATAATTACTAATAATATTACAGAAAAATTAATTTAACGCTACTGATTGTTATTATTTTCAACTATTTAATTAAAATACCTATGCATGCTAATAAAAATATTAAATACAATATCTCGTTAATATCCAAATACAGAACTATTATATATTATATTCATAAAGCCTTAGAATAATTAATAAGTAATATAATATACACAATAAAATATGTCTAATTACCTTAGTATCGTTATTTATTTTATCCATGTTGAATTTCAATTTCTTCTTTATATACTTTGTATACAAACGACTAGACACACGAACGCGAACGTATTGAAATTTAAAACGGTGATATCGGTTATGAATTTATGATAAACTGTTATATAAATATCGGTAAATCCCAATTCCGATACGGAAACGGTATAGTCATATAGTAGTGTACCGCCGAATGGCGGTAGTGTATGCTCGATTCCAACTAATAAAAATCACAAACGTAAATAATACAGGTACACAACCATTTAATAAACTTAAATTTCTTAAATTACAATAAACCTACAATTTTAATTATTAAACATCACAGATCACACCATCACAGCGACACAGTTTACTTTACATATAATAATATATAAATTAATATTAACAACAAAAAACAAAAAATGCCCATAAGTCATAATATTGTAGGTTACCGCAAATAACGCGAGTGGATTGGACACTGGAGATAGTTTCATTTGCTCCCACCATAGTCTACTCGTAAATTTATTATAGTTTTATAAATTATAATAGCATGCTATTATACTGTATACTGTATACTGTGATACATCGTGTATAGTTTAGATATTTTAAACATCTATAAATTATCACTATTTAACTTCTATAGTACAGTATTTAACAAATATTTAATAAATGTTATATTTAACATTGCATTGATGTTTTTTGTCAACATTAATAGTACATTATTTAGATGTTTTAAACATCTATTAATTATCACAAATAAACTTCCCAAATACAGTTTTTTATAACATAGAGTAGAAGTAATTCCAAATATATTTTTCATCCGTTTATAATTAACATTGGATATACGTTAAATAGTTGTTTTTTTTTTCGAGTAAAATCCTATTTTTTAAAAACATCCTATTTTTATTAAATAGATGTTTTTTCAAGATATTATATTTTAAGACATTTATGGGATGTTTTAGTTGATCGATGGTACAGTGGGTGGCCAGTTAACCAGCCGATGCGGACGAAGAATCAAACTTCCAGTAA
>JAIUCT010007713.1:0-14256 GCA_021307375.1 Tetraneura akinire
TTTTTTTTTTTTTTGTCAACTGCGACCGTGTCGCTTTTAACATAATATACCGTGTAGGCGTGTAAATAATAATAAAAAAAAATTCCATCCAACATTTTTTTTATCTTGTAATAAAAATATAATGAATAATATTTCATTCTTCTTGTGCGTGTATATTTTAAAATTTTTATCAATTCGTACACTCTACGTAAACATAATATTGTAATTAATAAGTATTGAATGCTTTTCTTTGTTTTGACAATATTCACATCGCAACGTCTTTTCACGTTATCTCGATATATTTCTTTTTTTTTTTTCTGTATATTATCGACATTCAAATACGCGTTACATACTCGTTTCTTAAAACATCTGCCATCACGGATTAGCCCCACCACGTCCACAAAGATTATTATTCGAAAACTAGTAAATAAGAACGAGTCAACGGTCTTCTTGTGGTTGGATGACGGGTGGGGGATTGGCGCGTCGGTCGCTTGTTCGTCATCGGATCGTGCGCGTCGGTGTGGCGGAACGATGTTCGCCATCGCCGCGTCAGTCCAGTAAACGCAGTCTTCGAGTTTTCACGCTGTCCCCCGTGCTAACTATGTCGTTCACGAAATTTTAATACCTTTCAATAAAATATTATTATTATTATTATTTTTGGTGTCTGCACACGAGAGCATAATAGTTTTCACCGAATTCGTTTTATTCACGATTTCGCGATTCATTTCAAAAGAGATGGAATATCCGCATTGACAGACCGCTAACACCTACGCGGAACGGCCGATCAAAAAAATGGACCGTCACTACGTGTTTCGTAAAACACAATCGGACGTTATTATGGTAATATTATGGCGTCCACCGTAACCGTGAGTAAAAACACATTTTATATAAACTGCGTACCTACACGTTATATTTTATTATTATTATTTTAGATTATATTATATAGAATTAAGTTTTCGAAAAAAAAAAAAAAAAATGGTAAATACTCGATTACCTTTAGCCGTAGGTATCTTCTGTTGTCAAAGGTGACCAAGAAAAAATATGAATCTACATTATTTTTTTCAATCTTGCTAATATTAATAATTAATACTATTAATCTATAATATAAAACAATTTAAATTTTTTAAACGAATTAAATATAATATTATTTCAATGATCAAAATTTAAATTGAACTTAAAATATAAAATAAATCACCGTTCATATAATAAATAAATAGAACAGATTATTACGATTTGTAATTTTTATATGAAAAAAAAAAAATTTTTTTTTTCACTTTTATTTAGTAATTTAAAATATAATACCTTTATACATATATATGTTATAAGCATATTTAACAAACAATATAATAAATAACTAGGTAGGTATACAATATTTATCAATTTTTAATTTTTTTTTTTATCATATCTAATATAATGTTAGAAACCTTAAATACACGAACATCTTTAAAATCAAATTAAAACACAATTTTTTTTATTCTGTTACTTAATTCTTTGTTCACTTTTTTATTATAAAACGCGATAGTTTAAGTTTATCGACATAATAATAAAGGTACTTATATACTTAATAGCTAATATTAATTATAGAAATAAAAAAAACAAAATTAAAATAAAATATTTTGTTAGGTATAAACTTAATAAATATTTAAAAAAATTGTCACATTTTTGGTAAAATTAGGTAGTATGAAAATCTAAAAAACAATTATTGTTTTTTTTAAACATAAATGCACATTACATTTATTGCATTTAATTATAGAAAATCCATTGTATTGTGGTTTTTTACACCTTTGTTTTATTATCTGGAATTGGTATATGATTTATTTCATCGAGTCTTAAGGTCTTTTGTAGGTACTTATACAATAGGACCTTTTTTTTTCTCTTTTAACTGTTCCTAGATGCTAATTAATGTAGGTCTTCCTCTTTTTGGTGTACTTGATTGTCTCGTTTTTGTGAGGCAATGAGCAATATCAATTCTAAATGCTTTCAATTGCATTGGTGTTTTATTTCATTTTTCAACTTCTACTCTTTTGTATAATAACCAAGCATTAACGGTTATGTCCGGTTAAGTGGTAAAAGATACGTGTTTGCACATCAGATTCCTTTAATAGTAAGTAAAATGTTGATTCTTGAGCCATATATGATAATTATCTTAGTGGACTGTGTATATTATTATTTATATATTCAAATAGGACAGGATAATAAAAATAACTCTAATAATAAACAGCTTTTAAATTAATATAATGACAATATAAACAAAAAATGGCCAAATATAATAATAATATAATACAAGACAGGACATATAATCAAGTTTAACGATGGGAAATATTTTTGAACACCATACACACATTTTTGTTTCATTTCTATACATAATTTTTTGAAATTATTCTCATTTACTCTATTATCTATATCAACTGGTTTTATAGGATCCACGAAGAAACATTCTTTAGTATTAAAATCTATAATCACAACAATCCAATGATTTACATTTTTATTTCATGGAAATAACCTTACTATTTTCATCAATAACAACCTTTTTACCATAAGTTGCACCCAAATCTAGTTTCTTAAACAAATTACCTGTTGACTCGCATGTAAAAACTAAAACATTTTGGATTTTCAATTCAGTAACCATTAGAGCCAAACATAAATCTATTAAAAAATTATTTAACCAGTTTTTTCTGGACAATGTATTAAAATCTTTAAATATAATACTATTTGAACTATAATTTTTAAGAATATTTTCATACATTCCTACAATGTAATCATTGCATTTAGGCATTTTAATAGGTCGATAGTGTGACAAATTTTTTGGTAGCATATTGCTGTATAAATGTATGCTGTCAGACGGTCCTACGTTAAATAGAGACTTATGACTACCTGGTGTAGAAAATTACATTTTTAGTATCTCACTGTTTTCTTTTACTAGAGGAATTTCTTTAATATACTCAAGTTTACTTTCCAATTTTACAGAAATGTCAGTATCATCTCTACCGATATTTATTATATTAACACTCTGAGATTTCTTAAATGGACGGTAACTTATCGGTTGAAGATGTTTATGTTGTATTTCTTTTTTTCCCCATTCTTCAACAGAATGAAGAAATGTTTGATCTTTTTCATTGTCCAAGTTATAATTTTCAAAAATTATCTCTTTTTTAGTTTTCTCATAGGGGAAATCAAGTACCCTTGTACACCTTTTTTTTCCTAATACCAAGTTTTACTTGTTTGCAAACATTAACTACACGATCACAGGTCATTTTAACAAATCGTCCACATTTCAATCTGCGGCTACTCCCTAACATGTCTATTTTCACTCAGAAAAAAATGTATTGGGATTAATGAAAAAAGACTACTAAATTAAAGAAAAAAGGTCATGATTTCGAGCCTATGGAATTATGTTATTAAATTAAATATATATGGGAATTCAAGTTAATGATATCATAGATCCTTAAATTTAATACATTTTCCATTATTTTAACATCTCTTTGATTTCTAATAAATATACAATATCATTAAATGCATAGCATTATAATAATTAAATTAAAAATAAAATACTTAAATTAATACCATAATTTCTATTGTTTTAATACTACTTTTACTTATATTAAAAATATAATAATTTTAAAATTAAAGCTATCAAATTATTAAATCAAAACTAAATTATTTAAATTTATATATTACTCATATCATTATTTTAATACTAATTTTACTTATTATAAGAACATTGTGCTCTTAAAATTAATGTAATTGAATAATTAAATTAAATAATTTGTATTATTATTTTAATGCCATTTTTATTTATAATAAAATCATATTAATATTAAAATTAAAGTGTTAATATAATTAAACCAAGAACACATTAAAACAGATATTAATTAATATACATAATATATTAATTAATTTAAAACATACTTGCCAACCTAGTTAGTCCAATGCATTGTAGGGACAACATAATATTTAAAATACATTATGAATCAATTGTTTTATTTAGCCGTGTTGAATATTTTGTCAGAATCAAATATACAGTTCAAGTTTGTTTTATAACTCTTGTACTTAAAGTGTTGAACAGTAAAACTGTTCGTAGGTATTAAAAACCAAAGAAATCATTTAGGAAAAATAAAAATAAAATAAACAGAATTTATAATACTATATATATATATATATTTATTTCATAATTGTAAATTTACAAAAAATAATGTTTTAATCTTATAACATAATTATTTTTAAACATAGGTATCTCATACAATGTAATAGGAGGGCCATAAAAACAATTTATGTTTTTTAAGACATATTCATGTTTCACAGTCTTATTAATTTTATAACATGCAAAATGTGTATCATAACAAATAATATCTAATTTTTGACAAACAATATAAATATTTTTTTTAAAACAAACAAATTTTTTTAATTTATAAGCTAATAATACTTTTTCATAAAATGTAGTGAGTACATCATTAATATTGTAATTTGTATTAGAATATTTAATTTTATCATAACATAAAAAATCATTTAAAGTAATATTATTTTCATTCAAAAATTCATTATTAAATTCCTCCATAAATTTACTTAATGTTTTTCCTTCATTGAAAGATTCAAATTCAGAATAATCATTAATGTTAAAATTATATAATAAATTAGAAAAATGTAATGAAAATTTAATACCCAGTGATATAGGTACATTAATTCTAGAAGTTATATTTTTTGTGTATGTTTTTAATATACGGTGTTTTGATTCAAAGTTATATGACCAGAGATATCTTAATGGACCTGACTGTTTGATTATATAAGGATAATGTATTAAAAAGTGATGTTTAGGTTTTAAATTGTCTTTAAATAATTCAACATATGTTTTATTATTATATTTTATGCGTTCTTGTAATTTTAAAATTGTACAATTATCAAAATTTGCTAGTAAAAGTAAGTCAATCATTTCTATAAAATTAATAACAAATAGCCATATTTTATCACTTTTAGGGACTAAATCTCCTATAATTAAAGGAAAAAAATGAATAAACATTTGCATTTCTCTTGCTGACATTTTAATATTTTTATTTCCTAAATTATCCAATTTTATAGATGGAGAAATATTACCGATTTCTGTATTTCCATAGTTAAAACACTGTTTACGATTATTTAATGTATCTAAGTTGAAATATTTTAATTCTATTAAATTTAATATAACATGACTCATAGTATAAATACAAATTCCTTCGAATAAATCATGCATCATATCTACTGCATAATTGTCAACAACATGAAATGATCGTATGGTATTAAATATTGAATCTTCAGAAATACCCGTTTGTTTAAAATCATGTTTAGCTACATCTTCATCATAATTACGTTTATTACGTAAAGTATCAGTATTTTCAATGCATAGTGTACTAGTTTTTGTTTTATCATTTTGACAAAATCGGCAGAAATGTAAAGCAGAAAATGACTTTGAAAACCCTAACACACAATTAATTCCTAAGTTATCACCTATAACAAGTCCTAATAAAAATAATACATTTAAAACTTTATCAGATAACTTTATTTCTATTCCATTTGTTTCTAAATCATTTATGTTTTGAATTAAATTATAAAATGTCCTACCATTACCAATTTCCTTAACATCTTTTGTTTTAAATAATGCAGCAATAAATATATGATTTAAATTTGAACATAAAAAGTGTGGTGCTGATGGAAATGAATAATACACTCCTAAAATAGATGATGAATGAGAACTAAGTGGGTTATTAATTTCAAAGTCGTCGAAATATAAAAAATAAGGGATTACAATTTTATCTTTATATGGTAATATTTTATTTTTCCATAAGTCACCATTTACAAAATTTGAAAATTCATTATTGTGTTTTATTGAATTATAATTACTTAAAAATGCATCTAGTACACCAGGCAATTCAAAATATTTTTTTAATTGAAATTTTAGAGGTAATAAAACACATTTTATTTTTTTTTCATTTAATGTGTTGGTATTATTTAAAATAATATTTGTAATAGTATTATCAATATTTACTATTTTAGGATTTTCAAATAAATTATTAGATTGTAATGTTTTTAAAAACTTATATTCAGTATCAATATTATCAAAAGGATTTTTACAGAATTCAATAATTGTTTCAAGTGATTTTTTTATTTGAGGATCATGACAATTGTTTAATATTTTTTCTTCAATTTCTTTTGCAACTATATCAGTTATCAAAAGACTAATATATTTTTGTAATTCTATAGCATCTTTCCTAGAACAATTTGTCTTACTATAGTAATATAAAGAAAATTTTAATGCATGGGATTTAAGATTATTTAAATTTATTGATTCAGATTGTTTATTAACATTATCAGAAAGGTGGTTAGTAATTTCATTATTAGTTATGGATATAGTTTTATTCTTTTCAATAGAAATATTGTCTTTATTAAATATATTACAAGGTGTAACATGACTGACAGGATTATTATTTTTTAATTCTGATTTCATATGTTTTGAAAAAGACCGAAATGACGAAAAACTTTGATTGCATATGGGTATACAACACTTATATATACTATTTGACTTGAGATAATGACGACTTTTTAAATGAACAAATAATTGTTCCATATCACTGAGATTTAAATTACAAATAAAACAATTTAAATACATTATATTTATTGATATTATTTTATTTATTTATTTATTGGTATTTACAAAATTAAAATTAAAAATGTATTTATTTAAACAATTAAACAATTATTTAATGTTACTTATTTAAATCTGAAAGTAACGAAGAAAGGGAAGAACACTGAACATCATCTGTTACAATTTCAAATATAAATTTTTGAATGAAGGTCCAAACAAGTTCACATTGATGAGGATAGTTTAAATTAAAAATATGAAAAATTTTAAAACAAACATCGACAGCGCGTACAATACTATTAAATTTATAATATGTTCCAAAATTATATACATAGAAATCATTACAACTTACATATTCCGTGCCAATAACACAAATTAATGGCTGTAACTTTTGTTTTGTAGTGAAGCAATGATCAATTCTATTTTGTATTTCAACATATAAGTCATTCAATGTAACAACATGTAGTAAAAATGCATCTCTTCCATCAGCAATTGATGTTTTAATGAATCTTTTTTTCTTTGTTTCTCTGTCTACATAACTTAATTTTGATTTCGGTACAATTAGAGAATTTAAAAGAGCAAAAATTAAAACATTTTTTGATTCTGAAACAAAGCAAAAGAAATAAAATAATAAAAAAAAAATTATGAAAATTAATATATTATTAAGTTGCCTAAATATTTTACTATACTACTCACTGGTATATAAAATAAAAATATTAACTAATAGTTTTTAAATAATAATCAAAGTTTTGGGTATATTTTAAATTTCAAAATATATTAATAATACCTAGTTCAGAATTTGGAATTTCTTGTAATTGTTTAAGTAGATCTTTACTGTTGCCATCTTTTATTTTTAATATCATAAGAGGTATTATTTTATCTACAAAAATGGACCATTTGTCAAAAAGTAAGTTGTTTTTTTCAGGATAAATGAACTCAAAATCAATATCAATCTGTCAAATTAATAAACTTAAAATAATTTCTATTTAGTATACAATATTTTTTTTAGTATATTACCAATTTGTGTGCAAACGATTTTTTATAAATTGGCCAATGTTCTAAAATATCGGTTATTTCAGTACTATTTAATTTAAGAAATTTCCTTCTATACTGAATTGTCTGTTTCCATTTGGATAAAACTTCATCAAAAGGTTCGATATTAAATTGAAGCCACATCTTAGAACTTAATATTGATGAATCTATTTATAAATTACATTTAGTTATGAATTATAGTTATTTATTTAAACTACAATATTGTATATTAGGTACCATTTATGTCAAGAGAAATATCAGAATTTAAAGTAGATTTATCTGAGTTATTATCCATATTTAAATTATATTGTGATAAAGATGATCTAACTTTAGATCTATCCGAGGGGTAAACCACTAATGGAAATTATGTACACTAGATTACTGATTATCATGATTATCAGAAGATTATCATGATTAACAGAAGATTATCATGATTATCAGAAGATTATCATGATTATCAGAAGATTATCAAGATTATCAGAAGATTATTATGATTATCAGGATTATCAAGACTTGATTATGTCGTTCTCGTGTAGTCGTGTCTTACATTTGTTTTAATCAAATATTTAATGTTTTAAAATTGCTAATATAACTCAATAAAATGTATTTTTTAAATATTATTTCATAAACAAAACATGACAAAATATATATAATATAAAAAGCAAGGGAAGGGATACAGGTATGCAAAACATAGTGTTTAATTATAATTATAATTTGAATGCAATGATAAACCAAATTCAAAATCCAATAAATGTAATATAGGTATAATAATAATATATAGAGCATACTTAAATAATTTTATTCTTTATTTTAAATTTATTATTGTATAAACAATATTTGACAAAATATTTATAATATTAGTTATATAACATAAAAACAAATTTACAACCTATATTACCTATATTACAACAAATGTAATATAGGTAATATAGGTAGGTATAATATATAATAAATAGAGCATACTTAAATTATTTAATTATTAATATTTAAATAAACAAGTAAAAAATATAACAAAATTAAAATTAAAATTGTAATACTAGGTTTAATTCAGTCTGTTTTTATCACATAAAAATATACTTTTGACTAGGTATTTACCAATTTATTTTTCATTAACATATGTATATTTATATAAACCTCGATATAAACTTAACAAATTAAATTTATCAAAATATACCTAATTTATTTTTCATTAACTTGAATACTTTGAGAAAACTCATAAATAAATTTTCTATTGCATTCAATTAATAAGGGTTCTGGTAAAATAGCTAGAACCATTTCAATATTAATATAAGATACATCATTTTCTTTTATTGGAAATTGAGTACTTTGGTAATTTTCCTTTTGTAAACCTTGTACTTGAATAGTATTTTCACTGTTTTTGACTAGATTATTTACACAACATACATATGTGAATTTTTTTTTATTTCGATCACTTCCAATAAATTGAACCAATAAAAAATCACCAACTTTAATGTCTTTCAAATCAGGTTTATTATATTGTATTTCTTTTAAATTGTCATTAAATGGTAAAATATTGTCCGTTGATTTATTGCTCGATTTATTGCATATATCATTAAAATTATTATCAATATCCTCGTCAATATCAGAATTTTCTTCAGAAAGAAAATCTGAAAAAACAGGAACAGATTTTTTTTTTTTTTTATTACTTTTAGGAAATGCTAGTGAAATTTGTTGTTTTGATTTTGTAATTTCTTGAATATGTTTTTTATTATGAATTGGTTTTTGATTGGATGTATTTATAAATCGACGAAGACGATCATTGCTTACCCTTTTAATTTTATTGTCTAATAACCAACAGAGACTAGATTTTTTTATCATTAAACTTTTATTATTATTTAATGTGATATTGATTAAATCAGTATTAGAACTTAAATTGTTATTATCAGAACATTGAACTGGATTATGAGATATTGAAGTTATGAGCTGTTCGCAGTTTGAGTAATCTTTAATATTAAGATCATCACCAAAGTTTCCATATATAGATATATCACATAAATCTGCACATACTTCATCTGGTATATCTTCTACTCGATCTTCTATTATTAAATCTTCTGTATTTGAAATGAAATTATTCTCAAATTCATAATCTTGTTCATAATTGTAGTCATATTTTTGTAATAATTGTGCGCCTTGTTGTGCGCAATCTTGAAGATTAGTTAAATATTGAGGCTGTTCACTAGATTTTTCATAAATTATAATTCCTAAAAAAAATAAAGTATAATTATTTTATTGAAAGAATTTATTAAAAAGTTCTAAGATATATTTTAAAATAAAGTTATTAAATACCTAAGTTTAAAGCCGATTCTTTGGCATCATTTAATGATGAAGTAAGTATATTTTCTATTTTCTCATCGGTCATTGATTCAAACTCGGATTCAAAGGTTGTATTATTCTGAAGTTTAGTTTTATTTATAAAATTTCTGCTATGTTTGTTGAAGCGAGGGAAATTATAGGTTTTATGAGTGATAGAATGGGAATAATTCTGTGCGAGGTCCTGTATGTTTGGATTTTCATTTTGAAGAGGAGACTTTTGTTGGTTGTTGTGAAGATCATTCTGAATTATATTTAATAATTCAATACGAGTTAGGCGTCTTAAAATATCTTTCATTGTAAAATTTACCACTGTAGAGTAAGTAGTAGTCATCGATCTAGTTGTTCGAAATAATTCTTCACAAGTTTGACTACTGTAATGCCATGTGATAAACATATAAGGCCTTAAAGAATAATTATTATCTCTAAACTTTTTTATGATAAGTATTAAAGTAAGTGCATTTAATTCAATACATGAATATGCATTTGTTGTTATAAAATTATCTTTTAAAGTGTAATCCTTATTTTTTAAAATTGAATATCTCCAAATTCTTAAAAAATACAAACTATGCCATATCAGATAAATCCTTTTTTCTATTGTTAGAGATTTATCTAAATATGAAGAAAGTACATCATTCATAATTTGTAGAAAATGTTTTGTTCCTTGACTCTCTGGTATATGTTTTATCATTTCTTGAATTTTATTGCAACATATTTTTTCAGCAGAACGGAAATTCATTTTATCTTCTGGACTCAGATCATTTGAAGTTAAAAGGTGTTTGTCTTTTGAAAATGTATTAATTAATATTTTTAAATGTGCTACTGATATAAAATAGTCACCAATTGGTAAAACAACATTTGGTTTTAAAAATCTTGTTCTCAGTTTAGTAATAATGTGAACAGTATCTTGTACATAAAGTGTGTGCTTTTTTGTGAGTAAGTGTTTACTTGCATTGCTTTTAATAGCCTAGTGTCGCCATCTGAAGAGTAGCCTAAAATTTTAATACCAAAATCAGATGCTAACTTTTCCATCACATTCCATCGTTTTATTACATCTTCATAATTGAATTTATTATTAGTGCCAAAAATGCATAAACAGAATGATGGAGCATTGTCGTGAAGAGGCTTGGCCATTATTACATAAGCATAATTTGCCTTTTCATTTTTTAAGAAGTATTGCCCAATTGCATTGGCTGATGTAGCTAAATATGCATTGATATTTGCCAAACCATTTTCAAAAGGTAATACAAATCCAATAATTTTGTTTGAAATTTGGTCATATTCTATTTTCCCAACAAGTCTAGTAGCATCTTCACTAATCCAAACACAAAGAGGCAGATCCCTTTCTAATAAAAATTCTTTTAATTGTTTAAATCTGTATTCTCCTTCAATTACGTTTTCTTTTTTAGACGAAATGAACCTGTTTAATGAACTAACCGTTGGTAATGAGTTAGTTAGATTTTTTTGTAAAGTCTCATATAAAAGCCTTCCCCCGACAAAGTAAAGAAAGACACAAAACTTTTTCAAAGTCTCATCATACCTATTGGCATTTTGACTAGTTGAACTTGAATTTTTCATAGCTGACTCACACAATGATTTTAACAATATACTCGTGTCTGTGTTTCTCAAAAACGTTTCAGCTGGAATTTCTTTCCAAGGCATATTTTTTTTAAGGTCTTCTAATGACTCATTAAAAATGTTATTTTCATTTATATATTTAGTAATTTTATTCACAACTTCATAATAATTAGTAATAAGCGGTTGTTTTTTTTCATCGTACAATAAATTCTTTTCACGAGCACGTTTTTCTCTTTCATGTCTACTATATTTTTTATCTTTCCATTTCATAGAATGATCAGTTGATTTTGAAAATGAAGAAGAAACACTTTGAGAAGTATAATCTGGTAAAGTTGATTCTTGCATTAATTCAAGTTCAGTAGTTTTTGGGATTTTAGTATTCTTCTCGGTATTCTTAATATTAACTTGGTTTTCAGATATAAAATAATTCTTGATGTTGTTCTTGAGTGTATTTTGTTTAATACATTTTTTTGATGATTTTATCTTATCTTCTTTTTCCAAATGGCTCATTAAATGACGATAATAGTTGCTTAAAATCCATATTCTATTAGTACGCCCAGAAAGAACTTTTTTAATAACTTTAGTACGACTACCACAAAAACAAGTAATATAACTCATAACATTATTATCTTGATTATTACCTTCAACAGTAGTAAAAGAGTCTTCAACTATATCTGATTCAATAAATTCTTCATTGCACAATTTAACTGTAATTATTTGTTCATTTAATATTTTATTAATCATTTGAGATATAAAATCACTTTCTAATAATGTATCTGTTTTTTTAAAATGTCCTTTAATCCATTCATTTATATTTCTTTCAATTGTTTTTTTCTCTTCTGGTAAATTAGTGTTAAACATTTTCATTTCAACATAAGGTTTTTCTTGTTTTTTAAAAGTTTTTATTTTTTTTGGTTTTTTATGTTCTTCGTCAGATTCACTATTTTTTGCCGGGGTTTTCTTTGATTTTTCCATACATTTTTTTTTATAAAACTCTATAATCAAATATAATTGTTTTTTATGGCCTTCAAGAAATTTGAACTTGGAAATTTTATTTTTAAAAATTCCATAATAAGTCTCATAATCACTCTCTTCAATTATATCTGGTAATGTATTTCTTGCAAAGTCTTCAGTATTTTGAATATCTATATCATTAATTTTAGCAATTATACTTGGACTATCAAAACCACTAATCAAAAATATTTTCTTCACTGTTGAGTGAAGTTTAAATCCAAGATATACTTCTGCCTCCTCAAACGGATCTTCAATTTCTTTAAGTTCTTCCATAGTAAGATTCTATTTAACAAGATTAATAAAAAGAGTTATAAATTTACTTATTTACAATAATATAAACTATCGATTATATATAAACCATAAAAAATTAAGATAGTGTGTATAGACCAGTGACGGCGCTACATATTTTGGGGCCCTGGGCAATTTTTTTGTAGGGGCCTCGATAATTATACCCCAAAATTAGAAAAATGTATTCATATTTAATTTTTTTATGTACCTCACAGTAAATATGAGTTACTTTTGATTGGTTAGGAAAAAAGTTATAAATATAGATTTGACAATAATAAATTATAGTAAATAATAACTATTTTGAATTACTTAAAAGTTCAATATTAATTTATTGTAAATACAAAAAGAAATCCATAAAAATTGTAAGAAAATTAGGTGTTATGTTCTACTTAAATATTTTAAATAATAATTAAGAATAAACTCTAATTTCATGTCATTCAAATTTGACTAATTATGTGTTTTTTACAAATAATATTAATGTATAGTACAGCCTATTTTTCATGATTTTTACTACTGCACAACATTGTATCAATAAGTGGGAAATTAGAAATTAAATGAGAAAAAGAGGTTAATGTTAATACCATTAAAAATATTAAAATTCCTAATGTTTTAAACATTTTGAACAATCATTAAAAAATCTATGTTGCTTATGTAATATTTTAATAAAATAATTTGTTAATTTTTATTCCATAATCAGCTTACATATTATAATTAAAAAAGTCAGTACCTAATTTTAAATAAGTAAATATATAGAAAAATTAATAAATTAATTTAGTGATCTCACTAAAAAAAAATAATATGATATTAAAAATAATGTAAATTAATTTTATTACTTTTGTACTTTTATTAGTTCTATTTTCCTAGTTTACTACTATAGGTACAATGTGTGTAGTTGTGCTACAGTTAAAAAAAATCAGCCTTGTTAACTAAATAAAATAATATTATAATACAATTACCCCTTAAATGTGTGTAGAAATTTTCGTAGATTTTGAAATCAGTAATCACAAATCACAAAAACTAAGAAATTTATTTAATAAATATTTTATTTCACATAGAAGTCATTATCATATAGGAGTAAACAAAACATATTATAAATATTAAATAGTAAATACTATGTACAAATGTATAAATGAACAATACGTCAATACATTGGTAAAATTTGTAATAATATACTAATAAAATATACTGGTTCAAGACGTTCAAGTCAAAATAACATATTATAATTTTTAATGGTAATAACTTTTTTGGGTTTTTTCTATTTTTAAACGTGAATAGTATATTAATTGTATGTAATGTATTATCTATAGTTATCTCTGTACAATAATATTTTAAGAACGAATGAATGTTGCATAATACTAATTATTATTAGATATTATTATACCTAGATTAATAAATTAAAACATTAACTGCATGTTTCCATTAAA
>JAIUCT010007714.1:0-14899 GCA_021307375.1 Tetraneura akinire
AGGTAACTTATTTATTTACCTAATAATTAGGTGCTCCTTATGGGTTACTTCATATTAGTGAACTGGTTAGCTGGTTGCTTGCTCAACACAATCTACAATTGTGTTCACCGACGACTACTATTATATTATATATTATACTATACATATCGCATAATGTATAGCTTAAATTGCATATGTAGTAATTAAAAGGGAGCAAAGTAACTTCATTAATAGAGTATGATGTACTCATAATTATTACATGACTAATCGATTATCATCGATAATCGATATATATAATAAGAAAAGATACATAATTTTAATTCATATCAGCTTTATCTAATTCTAGCATTATGTTAGCTATTCCTTCTGTAATCTTCTCAAGTAGGGCAGCTCTACATGATTTTAGGTAATCTATTCCTTCTTTAATCTTCTGAAGTAGGGAATCTACCCACTTAAGTAATTCTCCATAGGTAGATAAATTGTCTGAGAAATTATTAACAATGTTTGTAATCTGTTTAAGACCGTTTACAATATTAATATCCATATTTTTCTTCGTCTTTTTTTTTCGAATTTTATCGATTATGGATTTAAACTTAACTAATGTAGTTTCAATCTCTTTGATCAACCCTTCTGACGGGACCATATTACAATCTCCTTTATGCTTCTCTTTCTGTAAATCATATGATATACGTTTAAATTAAATACCAAATAATATAACTACAACTATAAATAATAATATGAAAACTTTATAAAATCACATACCTGAATCAATATAGCTAACATTTTCTTAGAAATGTTGAATAATATTAATTGTATCTCATCCAATGCCTTCATTACTTCCTTAAGATCCATCTTATCCATTGTCTAGGTTAGTACTCGAAGCTGCAGTGCTATCTCATATCCTCGTATATATATAGTAACTTCAATAGCGTAATCGACAAGATAAACATATTATATTATATACAAAGCCGGATGTAGGAGGGATCTAGCCGCGGCGGAGTACTCAATTAAGGAAATTACATTGCTCCTTTTAAGTTAGTACCTATGCAATCTATACTATGCGCTATGCGCTATCCAATATGTAATAGAAGTCTAAGGCAGTGTTTCGCGACCTTTTTATTGTGGTGACCCCCGTTTTGAATTTCAATTTTTTTGCGATCCCCTTTTTACTAGCATAATTTTTTTGTAGACATTGGGTATTTTTATTCTATTTAATACATATATTATTTAAATTATTTTTTTATTTAAAAAAAAAAAAAAAGTTTATTTGTTATTGTTATACTAAATATTTTATTTATATTTATATTTAAAAAAAATGATATTTATTATTTAGATATTATTATAAAATTAAAGTTCTAATGGCTTGATTGTTGCTGTTGGTTTGAAATTATTTCGTCTATTCTTGGCTTTATAGAATTTGTTAAGCTAATTCTCATGGTTGCTGAAATTTCCAGTCGATTTCTAGTTTTATTTTTTACTGCAGTCATTATAGAAAATCCCTATTCACACAAGTAATTAGTTGAAAATGAAATGAGTACTCTTTTAATGCTTCTTTGGTCAAACTAGGATATTCATTTTGAATGGATATCCAAAATTTGCCTATATTTTTGTAACTTTTAAAATTCTCATATTCACAACTGAACTCAATTCAATCAGTTTCTCTTCATTTATTAATGATAATATATTTTGATTTGATTGTACGAACGGGTTTATTACCCAATTGTTATTTTTACGGATGTCTTTTGTGGGATCGAAGTATTTGGAATATTGTTCTTTTAATTCTTTAATTATAAATGCACATTTCATTAATTTCAATTTTTGTCAATATATTTTCCTGGATCATATTAAAAAAATTTGAAAAACACATCATATATCTCGTTATTAATTCGGTTTGTCCATAATTCAATTTTTTAAGAAATGTTTCAATTTTGTTGTACGATATAAAAAGATTAGTTAGTGGTTCTTGCATACTTAAATTTAAATCATTTAGAATTGAAAATATATCGGAAAGATATGTTTTGCTAACCATACATTTTTTTCGAAATAATCACTAAATGGTGATTTTTTGTCTCTCAAGAATATTTCTACTTCTGTTTTAGTTCAAACAAATATAATATAATATACGGCAAAACAATAAGACCTGTTGTTATTAGTGTGTTTTCCGTTTTAAATTATATTTAAACTTGTTATACATAATAAATTAATAACATAACAAGTTTTGGTATATTATTCTCGTATTATTTTACATTTTTGTAATATTTATAATTTATTATTTGAGATTTTAAATTTTTATGATGATTTAAATCATATGATCGCGACCCTAAATAAATAGTTCGCGACCCCCAGGTTGAGAAACACTGGTCTAAGGTGAACACAATTTTAGATTGTGTTGAACAAGCAATCAGCTATCTAGTCCACTAATATAAAGTACCTCATAAGGAGCACTTAACTATTAGGTATTAGTATATTACATATATTATAATACAAAGCCGGATATAGGAGGGATCTAGCACGGCGGAGTACTTTAATAAAGACGTTACTTTGCTCCTTTTAACTTTGTACCTATGCAACCTAAGCTATGCGCTATGCAATATGTAATTGTAGTCGTCGTCGGTGAACACAATTGTAGATTGTGTTGAGCAAGCAACCAGCTAACCAGTCCACTAATATTAAGTAACTCATAAGGAGAACCTAACTATTGGGTAAATAAATGAGTTACCTGATTATGAATGCCATTTGAAAAAATTACTAATACACAATTTTAAGTGAGACAAATTAGCCTATAAATTATTGTTACAATCTTCCGTTTTTTAATTATTAAATTAATCTGTTCATATTAAAATAAATGGTTAACAATTGATAGATATGAAAAGTTGATAACATTTAGTTTTAACAATACGGATATGATTTGTAAATTTTACTCGTAGTAAAATATAATTCAAAATAAATTTTTTACATTTAAAACTGTTAGTTAGATATTTTTGTATGAAACCAATGATATTCGAACGTTAAATCACATCATTTGAAAATGTCGACAATCGATGATAATCGATACGCGTGTTATAATTATAATTACATCATAAGTTCTCTATTAATGAAGTTACTTTGCTCCTTTTAAATTAGTACATATGCAATCTAAGCTATGCGTTATGCGATATATAATGGTAGTCGTCGTCGGTGAACACAATTTTAGATTGTGTTGAGCAAGCAACCAGCTATCTAGTTCACAAATAATAAATATAAAGTAACCCATAATGGGCCTTTAATAGTTGTTAAATGATTGTGGGACCTGATTATGAATTATTAATATTATTATATTTTGAATTATTATTATTATTAATACCTGATTATTCAATATGAATGTCATATGAAAAAATTGCTAATATGTATATAATTTTAAGCGCAAAATATAAATCTATGATTTATAGTCACAATATTATTTTAAACGATAATTTTATTAAATTATTAGTTATTGTGATATAAAAAAAAGAATACGTTCGAAAAATCAAATAGCAATGTGTACTTTGTAATTTATAATAAATAAGGAAATGTTGTAAATGATGGTTGTCATTTTTTGATAGATATGAGAAGTTTATATCATTTAGTTTTAACAGATGGTAATCTTCTTCTTCTAAAATAGTAAAATCTCAAGTATAAATTTTTTTATAGGTGTTTAAAGTTGAAATTTCAGTTAAATCAATATTTAAAGTATTTATAATATGGATTCCTCTTATATTTCAATATTTTACAATAATGTTAAATGAGATTAACAAAAATTTTTTAATTTTATTGAAACTTAAATACATTTTACATAACTCAGTTCGGATTAATTGTGAATTATTAATTAACTACATTTGCGATTTTTTATAACTATTTGCTGTTTAAAGTATAATAAACAAGAGAAGGGATACAGGTGTACCTACATCTCATTACATTCAAAAAACGATTCTGAGCCAAGTACTGTCAGATTTGAGTATTTAGGTGAGTCATTTAGGAGTTTTATGATAAATTCTTTATATTGAACGTAGAAACTGATAAATGTAAAAATTTTAATCGGTACATAATACGAGTATATTATCCAGTGAACTTCGCTCAAAATCGTTTTCACGTATGTAATAATTTTTCATTGCATTCAAATATGAATCAAAATTCAACACTATTATCTTTACATCTGTATCTCTTCCCTTGCCTTTTTTTTATTATCATAGATTATAAAATGATTATATATTATATTAGCTATTTGTAATAACAGACTTTCAGAATAGAGTGTATTATTATTTTTTTGACACACGTGTGGCATTGTCAATTTTATTAATTCCGAGCACCGCGGGATGATAATGTCTAAAGCTGAACTAATGATGTCATATTATTATAATTATTATTGAAATACACCATTTTATCCATTAATCAGAAATATAACTACGTATGATTTTAAATAATATAATACACGAAAAAGCTTTTTATCCTCGGTCGAGTCAAATGCGTAAAACAATCGTTTGATTTTTACTGTCAATCTATCCAATGTAATAATAAATAATAAATAATATTTATATTATTATACGATTATTTACAAACGTATAATATCGATTATACCTCCGAAATTCGTTCCGTATACTATTATTATTCGATTTACATTGAAAATTTGTCAGTAAAGTATCAAAATATTAGGGATGAAAATTAAAAACGTAATATTTCTATTCGGAAAAACACGAGAAATTAAAATTGTATTTTATTCGACGTGATAATAATAATATATTATTATTGATATAATAATAATTAACGTATAATCTGGTTTTCGACTATTCCAGTCGAATATTATTATAGTGTTCTATAGGTGCTCGTGGCACCGGGAAACTACTGGAAATAGTCCTATAGATTTATTTCGATTAATTATTATAATATTATTGATTTTTGTGAATAAAACTATAATTTAAGGGCAAAAAAAAAAAAAAACACTATTCGATACTGTGCTCAACGTATCATTATTATATTATTAATAATAATATCGTTGACAAATCACGTAACTACATTGTATTTATCAATAAATTATATAATAATATTAGATAAACCCATAAAACGTACGAATATTTCTTTCAATTATTGTAATATTATAATATAATAATTATTAATTAATGAAGTATAGTAGGTATATATTACACGTCGTGTTATAATTTATAAATATTATTTATTTTACGCGTGATTAGACACATAAATTACTATATAGTACCATATTATTATTATTATTATTATCATAATTATTTAACTTTGGGTAATTTTTCGCGTAATCGGCTACGAATATAATCCGTTTTAACGTGGTCTTGTCTCAATCTCTCTGTCTGTAGTAGTAATAATAATATTGTATTATCATCGTACCGATAACGTTCCCACGAGTTTGGTTTTCCACATCGAAATCGTCAATCTTTTAATAAAAGTAATTCATGTAATATTTTGTTCGTATCGTTTAGTATTATTCGTCAAAGTTTCATTACCGTTCTACCGGAGGATTCATTACTATTATATCGTTAAATTATTTTTTTTTTCCACATCCGATCGCAGTCATTATTAATATTATAATTATTTCAATATTTATTATATTAGATAATTTAATAAACGTTATGCGTGCAATTCGTAATACGTTATAAAATCATTCTCGTCGTCCTTTTTTTTTTTTTTAATTTTATATTTGTATAGATTTCTTTTCGGATATTTATTATTATTATTACGCAGATATCTACTGTAGAATTGTTGATAAATCATGGCAGAGTGCAAGAATAAAATGGTGATTTTACGCTACGGTCTGGAAGCACGTGACGCGTGTTGGTCCGCGCTGAACGAATCAATAAATCGAACAATGAAACTAAAGGAGAAAATAAAATCAAGTAATATTCATAAATCATACGTGAAAAAAAAAAATTTAATTTAAAAACTGTTTTCGACCGGTCTAATTCGTAACGTTTAACCGGTAAATAACAAAAAATGAACGTGAAAATAATTTTTAATACCTACTCTTATACTTAAGATATAAAATATAATACGCATGGTGAATATTATTAATTAATTAATTAATTATATGATAATATTATCATAATTTATATTTTCGTCTTATTATTTCCAAAAAACAATTATTGAATATTTGAATGTACCTAACCCGTAGACGCGTATAATATTAATATCAAATATACAATTCGCGTCACGAACAGATCATTTTATTACGTTCAATTTAAACGCGCCTCGTGTTAATTTAACAAATTTGTAAATTTTAACTTCATTAAATTCATAATATTATTATAATATAAAATCGTTGAATATTATACAAAGTATAATTAATATATTTATAAGTTTGTATATCGTTAATTGGCCTCTAGTTTGAACAATATTACTATCGTACGACTGCAGCTGTCAAGCTGTATAATTTCAAATAAGACGATTAAAAGTTTTGTATATCATTAGTCATTATTTTCAAGTATAATTCCGGATATAGAAAAGTTAAAACGAATTTAGCAAATGAAATTCAAAAAAATTGAAATTATTTTATATATTATCATAATAATAATATTATTAAGAATTTCATAAAAATAATATAACTCACTAATTATTATCATTATTATTATTATTATGCTTAAGTATATTATATTATAATATATAGTGGTTATCTTTTTTTAAATGAAAATTATATTAATTAACTCTAAAGTTTTAATTTAAAACGTTATTTATTTTATAAACCAAGAAAACCCTTGAAGAATATCCCTTAATAGAAAAAGTCGGCTTAACCGAAATGTGTTTTTAAGCTATACAAACAATATAATATATATATATATATATATATATATATATAATATATATATTAACTTCGAATGAAAAATACCATACCTACACATTAATAAAAACGTAAATTATAATTAAAGAAAAAACAATCTGTAATGACATTACGTTATAACGTTCTTGTTTTTTTTTTTTTTTTTTTTTTATTCGTTTATAATTTATACTAATAATATTATAATCGTAAAATTTATATAATAGATTATAGATTGACATAACTTCTAACAAACACCCAATTGACGTATAAATATTACTTTAAATTTAAATCCTCCTATAACTTGACGTGTTCATGACTTTTATGTAAAAAATGCATTTTTAAAAAGCGCATATTATTTATAACCAAAATTTAAGATTTCAATTAATTTTAACAATACTATAAATAATAAAATAAATATACCTATCCAAATTAATTAAATTTTTTCGCGATCGTTGCATAAATCCAGGAGAATTATTGTTTTTGCTTATATAGGTATAGAGAATATAGTAACGAATATATTATATTCATAGGCGCAACTAGGGGAGTGCTAGGGGGTGCTAAAAGTTTAATACACTTTATTGGCTTATTTGTTAATACATTATAAATTTAATTTTTTGGGACTATGATTATATTATGCAATTTTTATTTTAAATTAATTTTATTTTCAAATATAAATTCAATTAATCTTAATTTTAATTCCCCTCCCCCCATCATTTATTCAAATGATATAGTGTTCTGTAACAGTTTATATTTATTGATAGATAATAACAATATAAAAATAAAATAAAATAAAATATTATATACAATATACGATTTTATAGAAAATGTTAAGTCCCGACGTTCTCGGTATACGTATAATGGCGTATAATCATAACAAGTAAATCGTTAAAATCTATATATTATTCGTATTATTAAAATGGTTACCACATACCAAATCTACAGATGTTTATTCACAGCGATTACACTTGTTTTACATTTTGGTATTATAATATTTAACTTAAATTCCAATAATGATAGTTTTTACTCGTGTTCAAAGTAGTTACCAGTAAGTACTACAATAATTTCAGTAATTGGTGTTCCGTATCATTCCGTTTATCTTACTATATTGATTTTTCTTTTTTATATCAAGGGACCTACTTAAAACTTAAACATGAAAATAATTATAATTTACTACTAAAATTATAAATTAAATTTTATATTTAATTTAATATGTATTTGTTTATGAAAAAAATATAAATAATTATCTTTATGTGACTTTTAAACGTATTAATTTTCCAATTAAATACAATGATTAAGAATAAATCCCAATTCACACTGACAAGACACACGACAAAATATTCAATCATAATGAAAGAATATTTTGTCATGTTGAGTCGTGTCGTGTCGTGCTGTGCCGTGCCGTGCCGTGTCGTACCAGTATGAATTGGGCTTAAATCTCTAAAATGAATAAAACACTAAAAAAAAAAAAAAAGGTAAAAATGTGTTTTAGGAGACATTTATGTAATAATAATTAATTATTATTATTAATTTTGTTTACGGACAAAGATTTTCCCCGTTCAGTGTATATCATTAACTAATTTTGTGCGCGGGACAAAAACGAAATGAACACAAAGAATATTAATTAAAAATTACAGTAACGTAAAAGAATATAATTGTTTATTTTTACAATAATTAGGTACTGAATAAATTATACTTTATTTGATGTCACTATACGACAGATATGAGGAAATAGTTGTAATAGAAAATACGGTAGGTATCTACTCGTATTTGACGAATAAATGCAAATGAATATTAAATAATATTTCATGATAATAAATTTCATAACAACGCGCGGTCTATTATTGGTGATAATATTGTAAAAATAAATAATAGGTACTTAACCAACTCACTCGACGTGATTTGTTATGCGATTTTCACGTGTTTCGTCTCGCCAATTTTTTTTTTTTTTTCATTATTATTCTGAAACGGTTGTTGCATTACAGATTCTCACGAATTGTCGGATACCAAATCGAAAAAATCTCCGAAATTCCCGAGCACGCCTGTGAAACGCCCCTCGTCTCAGGCTTCGTTGCACCCGATTTCGTACGATTGCGAACTGAACAAGTCGCCGGATTGTCATTCGACCAAATCGGTCGACTGGACGATAACTTACCGGCCGAACATGAAGCCTTTGGGCCTTACGTTTCTGTCGTCGGACGATGACGAATGCGACGACAGCGACAGTGCGAATAACAACAAGGAAAACGAGAGCAAAAATAACGAAACGGCCGAGATGAATAATTCATATCAATCGGATCAAGAGCGACCGGTCGACTGCAGAATTGTGGAATACGACTTTTCCTCCGCCGGCTTAGAAAAACAATCAACTCCGACGCAAACGATTCAGTCCGTAAACGTCATCGAAAGTACTCCCGAGAAGACATTTATGGAAATAATTCCTGAAGTCATCAGCAGTTGTAGTTTCGAACACTGTGAGGACAGTACGAGTAAGTTTTTTTTAGAAAAATAAATATAATTAGGTACACGATTTATATAATATAATATAATAGTTTAATATTTACGTGTTGTGGACTGTGGACATCATATTTTTATCCTATAATCATCATTATATCTTTGTATATCTTTTCCTGCGTGATATGTTCATCATTTTACCATACAAGTCAAACGTGTGTACACGTTATAGTTTGGCCTTTTAAAAAAAAAAAAAAAAAAATATTATTTATATTTTTATGAATTTTATTCAGTAAATTAAATATTAATACGTACTTAATAAATTGTTATAATGGTTAGGTTAGGTACCAAATGGTAAGATATTATATTTTTTAATATTAATGAATTTTAAATAATATAATGCATAAATATACAAATTTAAGTAAAATATATACCAGAACGAAATGTCGAAATGCTAAATTTTTAAAACCAGACGTTATATTTATGTATATATTATCAACAACTCTTGATAAAATAAATTAACAAAAAATTAGATTACATTTTTTTTAATATTATAGTTAACATTATATAACATAATACCGTTTAGGTAATGTTCAAAATAAAAATTTACGTAATTTTATAAAATTAATAAAAATAAAATAAACAGAATTACAGTCTTTTTCTTTTTTTTTGTCAGTTATTGTAAATTCATCCAAAGATCATCGCATTGCATCATCTGACGAAAAACCGTTGTCCAAGTACGAGCTGCGAATCAAAGAAGTCGACGAAAACATCGTGTTGTATTCAAAATCCTTCATGTCCGTTGTAACACTATTCGTATTGTTTCGTATCATAATATTTTTTATTTTATATTAAAATCGTAAAAAAAAAAAAAAAATACTCGTGTTCGCCATCGTGTCCGTATAGAGAAGTGTCGAATGAGTAAAATTTTATACATCGGTATTGTATTGTAATTAATTTTCAAACACAATCGTTTCGTGTAAACGAAAACGATTGATTTTGAAAATTAAAAACTACACCTTTTGAGAATTTTACTCATTCGCCAAAATCATAATTTGAAATTTAAATCGTTCGCAAATGAATGGAATTTCAAATTGAAAAATAAATTATAACAAACAATAATTTATTTTTATTTTTAAACGATGGCTAACGTGATTTATACATATATATATAGATATTATATTCAAATATTCATTTTATATAATTGTTATTCTATTTTAATCGTATCAATTTCTATTTGTATAACTAATTTATCTAATATGTATCGAGTGTATGTGTGTGAGTACAATTATTTTTTCTATAATCATTATTCCCAAATATTTATTTCATTTTTCATTTTCGTTATTTATGATTTATTGATATCACACTAAGAGTATATTATATTTATTTAAATATTTAGATTCTATAGGTTCTTATCATAATAATTATGTTATATTCTCATAATAATTATGTTATGAACGTTAGGATTCTATTGGTTGTAAACAAAAAAAAAAAAAAAAAAAAAAAATTAATTAATTTTAAGTAATTACGAGTATCGAAACTGTTTATATACTTTATGCGTAATTACCAAAGATAAAAAATATGTTATGGTTATATTATGATTTATTTCCTGCATCATAATATATCATAATAACATATTGAGTTGGTGTTAAAGATCAAAATTATTTTGTTATTAAATTATTTTAGGTATTTATAATTCAAACACACCGTATACAATTTTTTTTATTTTTTTTTATATATACTATTAGAAACAAATAATTATTATGTATTAAATATTTTTATACTGCCTATAGTGAATTGTTTAAAATTTGTACAAAATCGTAGTGGTTATACTAAAAACATACCACCTACAATTTATTTTAATTTAAAAAATTGAATTTTGTATTTAAGATAAATTTAATATTATATTATATACTATGTAACGTTAACGTGTTATTATAAATTTATATCCAAAATAAAATAAATATTACATTGAAATCAGCAACATACACAACTGTATTATAAAATCTGTTAACACGATTAATGTCTTTCTCTTATTTTATACCTATTATCTTCTTTTACATTCAATTTTACGAATTATTGATAGGTACTCAAAAATAATAATATATTTCCTATATTATATATTTAACAATAAATATTAATATAAACCATAAAATAATATTTGTACAAATCATTGATTGGTTTAAGGATTTTCAGATTTTAAGTGGATCAATAATATTTAATATTTATTGTTGAGTATTTGTGGATAATTTATTTAAATAAGATAAAACCCAAATCCACAAAAAAAATTATTTTTATTTAAGCAAATTTCGATTAAAAGATCGGTAAAAATAAAGAGTATTTCGATAAAAAATTTACCATCTTCAATGTGCAAAACACAGACTTGTTATCTTGATTTGTACATGAAGACATTTCAAGCGATTGTTTTGGACAAAAATATTAGTTATTAGTTTATTATTTTAATGAAATATCGATTATTAAATGATATTCGATAACATATATTGGAACTGCAGCACAATACACACATTAATTATCTATAATAATTATATTATTATTACATAATCATAATATTATATCTAAATTTCAATTAATTTTCTGACATGCTCCAAAATAGCAAATTAGCAATTATTCATAAATATAATTATACATAATACATCGTTAACATTATTTAATCGAAATAATATATTATTGAAAACGTAATTTCACACGTAATTTATTTACCTCGAAAATCATAAAATTTTCTATTGCATAAAATTATCCGCAAAACGATATATTTTCCATAATTGGTACAATACGTATAATTATTATATATGAAGTTTAATGTTACCAAGAATTTTACTGTAATATTATTATATCTCATTATCTTCATTATTTTTAATACACCTCAAAACGTCATATTTTAATATTAGCCCTTTTCGTACCAAACACCAAATATATTTATTATTATTATATTAGATATAGGTACGTATAAACGTTAATTATATATTTATCTTCAATAAATTTATAATAATTTTACAAACTAGTTCAAATAACTAGATATAGGGTTTCAATAAAATACAATTTACCTATAACGATTAATAAAATAATTATACAGCCATATGATTAATAAAAATTAAATAAAGTTAAAAGTCCTAAAGAAGAGGTTTTTAAACACCAAAATCCTCAATTATACCATTTTTTATTCGCCTCTATCAGCTGTAAATAAGACGATAGTTAATTTCCAAAAATATTGTGTTGTGCAATTTTTTTTATTTATTATTTTAGATTTTAAGCAAAGCGAAAAATGTGTGGGTTTAATTATAACGTGTGTATTTTTTTTTTCTTAGTTTGTATGTAAACACTTTTACATCTACCAGAAAATAGGGTCCGATTACCACGATTAGCATATGATTCCGATAGAGAATATTGTCTTACTTCGTTTAGGTAAAATTATCAAATTTCTCAAAATTGACCCTACAAGATAGGAAAAACAACCAAAAAATAATGAAAAAACTGCATTTTTCACGGAAATTGATATTTTAACGAAATTTATTTCCATATTTTACCATAGCTCAGGCAAACTTGCCTTGTAAACTTGAAAATTTTGTTCGATGCTCACATATGTACATACCTATATAGGTACTATATATACATAGGTAATAAAATTTTAGAACCGTTACGTTATTTTTTCCAAAAATATAAAATTCTCGTTTTTATCTACATGTGTTTTATGAAATTGACAATTTTGGGTTTTAAGGTCTGAAAATTTGGCTGGAGTATACACTCACATATTACTCAACATGATACCAAAATATTAGGAAAAGCTCAAGTCATTTTTTTTAAGCTGTTTAAAGTTGATATTTTTAGTGAAATAGAAAATCTATGAATCCAAATATAAGGTTGGTTCATATTATTTCTCAATAATTTTAAATAATGATAAATAAAAAAAAAAAAAATAAAAATAAATAAAAAACTTTTAAAAATTATATTTATTGAAGCATACACTTATATATCGGTTAACGTATTTCCAAAAGCTACGGAAACTAGTTAATTAGCTGTTTTTTTTTTATATAATATATATTTTAAATCCTAAAAAATAAAAAGGTTACATTTATACATAATGGTATATTGGTATGATAAATTATATTATTTAAATTATTCTCACAGTATTTGTTTAATATTATACTTTATGACACGATTTCATAAATATATGTATTGTTTCCATATTTTTTCAAGTTTAAACTAATTGTATGTATTATGTATACACAACGTAACTATATAATATCATGATACGGAATTCAATATTATTTGTTATAAAAAATTAAAATATCGTATATGCAATAAGATGCGTTTTACGTGTTTATAATATACGCCATAACACGCATACATGCACTGGCTAGTAATCGAATTGGCTCGTTTATAACATGTGTTTTTTTTCAACAGCATATTATCATATAAACGGAATAACAATTTTTTCATATTTTTTTTTATATAGTTATTATATTATATAACACATATTTTATTTACCAAATTTTGAGTAAGTAATAATGTTTGATAAACGTTGTTAAAAACGTACGAATAATTGATACTCATGTAAATAATTGATATACTCCGGTGAATACCTAAACCATGTACTCGGAGGACAGTGTTATGTGTTGTTTATTTCCATACAAATGTAATCTGTTTCACCGAACGCCAGGAGTTATAATTTGTGACATCATGTGGTATTTGAACATGACTTTCGCCGCTTGTTCGCTGATCTTGATGGTCTGGGGCATATTGCGTAACTTGCACCGGTATGTAGAGGTAAATTTGAAATAAATATGTTTTATACCCGGGGTGTTTCACGAGACTCTAAATTTAAAACACAGCCGACATCCTATAGTTATCCTATAACATCCTTATATCCTTATAGTTATCCTTTTTTCGACAGATATTATAAATATTATTTCCGTTCAACGTAACGAATCTAAAAATGGAAACTGCGCACTAATTACGACCATCTATACCAAATTAGTTAACCGAGTTTTCATTTAATTTATTTTTTCTAAACGACACAAAATTCAAACATATAAAGAGTCGCGTTTCCCCCCCCCCACCCCAATATAAGGTCAAAATTATTTATTTATTTACATCTATATTATATTATGTACGGTTACTTGCAAGGCAGATTTAATTAAAAATACAAATATATACGGTTTAATTAAAATATTAAATTAAAACTTTAAAAGCATAATTATTTTGACCTATCGTTCTTTGTATACGAATTATCCAGCGTAACATTAATAATAATAATAAAAATAATAATAATAATAATAATATTGTAATACAAAACAGATCGAATTACTGTATTATTATTAATCGGACACGGATCATAAATCATAATAATAATAATAATTTCAATTATAGTTTCAGAAAAAAATATGTAAATTTATTAATTATTCAAAAAGAAAAGCTATTGAAAATAAAAATGAAACATGTCTGATCGAGGTTGGAACGGTATGTTCAGAAAATGATTTATCTGCCATCGTAAATCGGAGTAATCATTCAACGCCTAATCAATGTAATACGTCTAATAAGGACCATAAACGAAATGATACGAGTAATAATCGCCGCGTACCTACAGACATTTTTTTTTATTATTATTATTATTATTATTATTATTATTATTATTATTATTATTATTATTATTAT
>JAIUCT010007714.1:14909-27605 GCA_021307375.1 Tetraneura akinire
ATTATTATTATTATTATTATTATTATTATTATTATTATTATTATTATATTACTTATAAATTTATAAAATAATAATATAGAAAAAAAAATTATATTACATTATAATTATGTTTATTAATAATTAGTTTAATCCATGAAAGTTTTAATCGAGTCGGATATTACATAATCATCGAAACGCATTGTTTTAGACTGTTATGACGATGCCTCGTGTTCATCGGCGGAATTGATTATTGCAAATATAAGCTTGGGATGTAAACGTACAGATCAACTGAAGGAAGATGGTAGCTTAAAAGTAATGCAAACATGAACCCGCTAAGCAAATATATTTTTCCAACGCCAACGTTAATTTTATCTCTTTTGAAAAAAAAGACAAAAAATAAAATCTTTGAAATGCCGATTTTATTTAAATTTAATTAATTTAAATTTCGTCGTTGAAATTGAAAATTACATAAAGTAACTTCAAACATTCAAACTAAATTGTTCATAAAATCATATAGGTATTATATTACATATTATGCACGATTTAAACATAATTTGGAGGCCAATTTCATAAAGAAATAAAAATACGATTTTTTTTTAATAAAAATATACTTTTCTACTTAAATTTATTAATTTCAAATTAAATTTTCATTCTTTTAAAATATTAAACTACGTGCGTATATTATTCGAACAGTCTACTCTCACAGTCGCACGTATAATTATTAAATCAAAAATTAATTTCTAAATAAAAACAAAATATAAGAACTGAAAAATAATTTATAAACAAAAATGTGTTTGCAATTTTTTTGTTATTTTATTTTATTTTTTTTGTTGAATTTTTTTTATCATGAATAAATAAGAAAATTAATGGTTTTTCAAATTTTTAGGCGTGTGCGGTAAGATGTCGGTCGTTATCGAAAAATTTCTCCTGTTCAAAATCGATGAATTCGAATGGATGCAAGAATGACGATAATTATGACGACGAACAGGAATGTTGTAATATGGATTTGCACCAAACCAACAACGAACGGTATTGCATATTGAGCCACGACCTGGACGTATGTCCGTTAATAGACGGTGAGATTTTTCCGACCGTCAGAGCGAATGAATTTGTCCAAATAATCCAAAAAACTCGAAAAAATGATAGATGTCCGAAAAATAAGGTAAATTATATATTATAAAAAATAACTATTTCAATTTATATATATATAAAAAAAACCAATATAATATATAACTATAAAATAAACGTTATAATACTTAACAGTGGGAGGTTTATTGAAAAATTTAATATTAAAAAATATTAAAAAAATAAAATAAAAATAAATAAAATATTATAATATTATAATTACAAACTTTTATATTTAATATTTTATTATTAGGTATTTATTAAAAATCTGTTCGTAAAAAAAAATAATTGCCTATATAAATTAATTACAATATTATATTATTAATTGTACTTTTACAGTAAGCACCTACTACAACGAATGATTTTTGAAATCGAACAATAAGACAAGAAACATTAACGTTAAGTGTTTACATATTAATTGATTTATCAAATTTTATGCTTTTAACCATGAAGATAAAATCAAGATAAACCATAATTTATATATAAAAAAAAAAAAATTATAAATAGCATGGTATACCTATAATAAATACCTATATTAACAATTGTTATGATGCGTAAGAAACATATATTTTGAAATAATATTATAAGGAAGTAATCACGTTAAATATTTCATTGAAATAAGATTTATTATTATCTTTACAATAAAATGTGGCTAATAAAAAAAAAAAAAATATTGTAATTATCTATTACCATTGTATATATTATATTAATTATCAAAGATTCATCATAATATATTATATTGTAATAAGCATAATTAATGCAATAATAATTTTATTATAATTAAGCATTATAAATATAATATAATATCCTAATGTTTAAAATAAAAATATGTGTAAAACTATTGTACCTATAATATGATGATATATTATTAGTATATAGGTAATATAGATTTTGTTTTAGATATTTCATTTTAGTATAAACGAAGCAACTAACAAAAATTCATAACTAATTTTATATAAATTATATGTTCAAGTTATTTTTATGCAAACTTGTTTAACTTATGTTTCACATAATTCAGTAGTAGTGGAAACTTTTTATAATATTTGAGATAATACAAAATTAAAATTGTAACTACACACACACACACACACACACATATATATATTTATTTATTCTATCTGCATATAAAGTGGTATAATATAAACTATATAGCGATATACTCGTATAATGTAAATACCTTTTATACCAAAATAAAACAATAATTAACTAAATCTCAATTATTTTTATACACATTAAATTTATATATATATATTTCCAAACGTGTAATTAATCTCTTAACTTAGTTAATAATAAAAACTTGTATTTAATATAATATTATATTATACACTTAGTACTTACACTCGTTGTTACCTTGCTGGTTCTAAGGCTGTACGTTGACATACTGTATATTATGTATTAGAATTCTCAGCAATGTTTCATCAATTAAAAGCCAAAGAGCTACTTAATTCATCTACTCTTCTATTAAGAAGTTGTCTTCTAATACGGTCTATAAATTTCTAAACTTCTATTATAACTAAGAACTCGTGTATATTTAAAATCATAATAATAATATTATTATTACTTAAAATATTAATTAAATTAGGTATAAAATAATTATTTTTGTTATATTAATTTTAACATTATAATTGAATAATAACTTTCAATAATAAAAACCAATAATACATCAAACTATATCACATATTCCATGTTGAACAAATTATTCGTACTACGTACGATTTGAATGTTATTTTCATTATAGCATAAATAGCATTATAGCATTATATTATAACACAATATTCATATTTTATACAATATAATTCTTTGTTAATTGTATTATTTCTGTTTATTTTTAATATTTTAAATTTTATTATTTTTAAAACAAAAATCCAAAATAATTATTACATTATACAGGTACAACGCTTAAATAAAATACACATTTTTAATGAAATAGATATTATACATTATAAATATGATTTTTTTTCATCTTTTAGATAATATAAATTCTATAAATTATCAAAAATCAATATTAATTAATATGTATAAATTAAAAATATATAATAATAAGATAATATAATATAGGTGTAGGTATAGAAAAAAACTAGATATTGTTAAATAAAAAATATGAAAATGTATTCCAAAATATTTCGTAGAATCATTATTGAATTTTACAAATATATAATATATAATTACACACAATTTTAAAAATATAAAATAAAATTCCCATCTTATCAGTGAATTTTTTAATTATAATAATAAGCAGACTTGTAAAAATATTCGAATAAAAGAATTAGAATAATATTTTATTATTTATATTCAAATGTGTATTCTGAATAAATTGAATTATAATTTTTATTTAAATTTAAAAATACTTTTTTGAATTCATATTATTTGTTTGATAGACTTATAATTATTAATATCTTATCCAATAAAAATGTCTAAATAAATGATAAGAAAAATAAATATGCTGTTTATAATTCCCATTCTAACAAAAGTATTATTTTTTTATAGGCATCATATATATAGATTATAGTACAGAAAGTCCATCATTTATACATAAATAATATAACAATTATTAATTTATATGTATTTTTTTTTTTGTATAGTGGAAATTAATAATACAGTTTGAAATGTAATTTTAATATATATATATTTTTTTCAGATATAGTATTATTTATTTTATTCAAATACAAATTTTTGAATATGCTTCAATGTTAATATTATTTTGAATATCTATTCTAAATACTTTCTTAAACATTTATTCCAATATATTTTATGAATTCACTATAAAATAATTTTTTACAAGTCTGGTTTATATGTAAATACAATTTAACGGAAATAAAATAGGTAATAAAGAGTAATATATAACTTAAATTTATATCTATAGATGAAATTTAAACATTTAATTAAAAAATACAAAAAATATTAATATAGTATACTTATAATTACTTAAAATTGTAATCAAATTTAAATGAATATTACCATCATAATTGCAGCAGCTGACCTTAGTCATTATTTAAAATAAAATTAATTTCAGATTGGGCAATAACACATTAAGGACATGGACATTATTGCATCATATAGCATCGTGTTGATTTAAAATTAAACATTATTTATGGATTCTATGTTAAAAATATATTGACAAATACAAAATAAATATAAAATGATATGAATATTTTATGAAATTTTTAGTTTTTGAGTTTAAACTTACTTTTAGTACAAAGTAATGTAATAATGAAATAATGATTAATATAAGGATATGTTAAATTAATGCCAATATGAATATAATTTCTTTGTTGTTTTCTATGACTAGATAATATTACAATAATACAGGCATATAATTTTTAACATTGGTCTCAATTTAGGCTGCTTTTAGTTTTTGATTTTTTAAGACGGCTTTGTCTGGTCGTGCTGTAACAGAAACAATTGATTAAATAGTAAGTATAGAATAATAATGATATTAATATATTTTAAAATCCAAGTTACCCAATAACTTATATTAATATAAATTTATCTATCACCTTGTTTATAAAGTACATACTTGTTTAAAGGTATTTATTTTAAATATGCAATGAAATAAATTATATTACACTAATAATAAAATAAAATTGAGCACTTATGATTATATAATAATATTACTAATAAAAATTAATTAATTAAAATTAACTGTGTATTTTGTTGCAAATTTATTAATTGATAATTAATATATTTACGTTACAAATTGTATACATCAATTTTATTTAGAACTATATATCTACTTCTCTTTTATCTCAAAATTTTAAATGCCTTTTTATTTTATAGGTTAATGTCTTTAATGTGTTTCTACTGAACACATGACTAATTATAAGTATACTGTTTTAAACATTTTACATATTTATACTATTGAATTTAAATATTAAATTTACTTGGGCAAGATCCTGGAGTAAATATTATATCATCTACTGCGAATCCTCCATTTGTTGCTTGTCCTTCCATAATTATATGGAAAGGTTTATTAGACTCAACAGTAACTTGTGCAGGCATCCATGATGGTCTAGTAGTATCCATATTCTTTGCCTCTAAACTCCAAATCTAATACAATATTTACGAACTCGTTAGATTTTATTTAATCAAAACACAAAATTTAATCTTACTTTTTCTGCTGGTGTTTCCTCTGAACTATTATCTTGCCTCATAATTTGCAATAATGCTGATTCACCAGCACCAAATGCAGCATACCAGAACGAGAAACATAGTTGTGGTTCATCGTTTACTGGTATAACAGGTGATATTAACCGTACCATATTTGATCCCAATATTTGATTAAATAAATCATAATATATATAGCCATCTAAAAATATAAATATATATTAATAATACATGTATTATACAATATACATACTATTACACATAACTTCTTTAATCATTTGTTCTATTTAAATACTAATTGTACTACCGAAATATATAATATACGTGCTAACCATAGACCTTATACTCAATAAAGTCAATGGTGCAATGGTGCTAACACTTAACAGATAAATAAAAGTTATTTCCTTACCTGGAGCCCCAAATGTTTTATCTGGTAAATTGGCAGGTCTTCTATTTACTGTAGCCATTCTCCACGAAGCCAATGATTTATCTGTACCATTAGACCAATCACACATATCACGTTCAAATCTACATTCACCCGGGCGTACTTTGGCCCCTGCTGGAATAGCTATATTGTTATAATAACATTATTTTCTAATTAAATAATTTTATTAAATTGTAATAAAATTTAAAGTAAAATTTTCTTTATACTTGAACAAGATCCACCGAAAAATGTGATGTCATCAAATGCTATAAATCCATTTACTCTACTCGAACCCCAAATTCCTTAAACATATTTAAATAACCCATATAAAATTTAAATAGACTATTTATAATAAATAATATATTTAACTTCTTATTAATGTATAATACCATACTTGGAAAACTATGTACAATATTAGTAAATTTATTACCTTCAAATATTATCTGAAAAATAAAATTTTATGATTATTTATTTTTTATTTTACAGCAATAATAAAATAACAAGCTTACAGCATCATTTGGTTCTTTAATAAATGCCTGTGCATATTGCCAATCGGGACCTTGATGATTATACAATCTCCAAATTGGTTTCATAACAGTGCTACCTGAGTTATCATTACTTCGTAGATATATACTAAGAGCACCTAAACTTGGGCCAGTAGTATCAATAAAAGGCTCATTCATTACAAACCTATATTAAAAAATAAAATATAAATAAGAAATAACAAAAAATAAATGGGTTAGTAAATAAGTTAATATATTAATATTATTAATACTTTTTAAAATAATTTTATTTAAAATAACGTAAAAAAAAAAAAAACATATAGATTTATAAAACCTATATTAAATGTTTTATAGGGTTGTATATTTATTAAAATTATAAAAAATCATCAAATTTAATAAAACGTTATTGCTCAAATTCTAATTATTAGGAATACCGATTCTCAAAATAATTTATGCACAGGTACAGTTCATTTAACTTCTGTAAAACATGTATTAAATTTACCAATGAACATAAATACATAATGTAAATTTTAATTTGTACCTATGTGCTATAAATTTATAATTTAATAAAAAATGGACCATAGATTGGTGGTAGAATTCGTAAAGAAATTCACTGTTTCAGTGTATTTAATATTTCACCATTATGTAAAATGTAAAATAAATACAACTTATTGTATCCATTAATAAAAAATGTTATAACTTCATAGGTACGCTAGACTAATAGAAAAAAGTAAATTACAATTTATATCTGTGCACTGTGCTTAAAATCATCATAATTAATTGATGATTACTTAATGTAATTTTAATTTACCAAAACGACAGACAACGAGGAGTAGATATCGTTTTGAAATCTCTAGATGTAAACCATGCACGACTTCCAGGACGTTGAAGAGCAGTACGCGATAATGTCATTAAATATCCTAAAATGTTATCATTATATCTTAATTGTATGTTATAATAGAATTATTTTTAAATATATATATATATATCTGTTTTGTCACCCTTTTCTGTGCCTAAAGTATGATCATGAGCTGTACTTCTTAGTGCAGCTCCTGAAGTTCTTTCCCAATCAATATCATCTAAACGTTCTCTAGATACTATATTACTCCATCCACATTCGTCCACTTCAAATGTACAATCTCCCGATGTAGCAGCAGCAATTTGAGGAGCAGCTAAATTAATAATAGTTTTAAATTTTTAAAAATAAATATAAAATTTCTATTTAATTATTTAATATTATATTCATTTAATCGAATGTACATACTAGGACAACTTCCTGGTGTCAATGAAATATCGTCAACAGCAATATCTCCAAGATTATTTTTACCAATCTTAGCAGTTATAACTAATTTAAATGGATTAATTGACGATACAGGCACTTCAGCTTGATACCACGAATTACCAGCTTCACCAGTAAGTGACCAAATATCTCTATCTTCTCCTTCTCTAGTATCACTTATTGATATTGTAAGTGTTCCAATACCATTACCAAACATATGAGTCCAAAATCGAAGACATAATGGTGTATCTGGTCCTAAATAGTAAGCAATTCATTAAGTGATTATAAAAATAATATAGTAATTGCGGTGTATATTTATACCAGTTGGTTCAAACTCCATGCTTGATATACGGGCTATATCACCTGGTCTTCGGGGATATGATGAATCAATAAATGCATAACCCCCTTCCATTCCACCATAAATAAAACTTGAACGATCAGTTGATGGTCCAGTAGATGGATTTTTACTTCCTCTCCCCTAAAAAATAAAGAAATATAAAATATAAGTTTATGGATTTATTATAATATATTACATTTAATATTATGAACTATAAAATGAATTTTATAGATATACAATAGCTGTAAATACTAAATAAAACTCAATATTTATATATTTAATATACAATAATTTAAAAAAAAAATTATTTAAATATTTATTAGGTATATTAATATATAGAAAATTGCAGATATATTTAAAAAATATATTTCTAAAATGAATAAAGAACACTTTTAGTATGTATAGGATATTAAAATTAATGCTTGGTATGAAGCAGTGTTTTTAGACTAATTATTATTATTTTTTACCAATGACCAATTGAAATCATCGTCTTCATTATTAATCCAGCCACAAAAACCGCCCTCAAATGTGCAATGACTTTTACATTCTAACCCCTGCTTTATTGCTATATTGTCTACAGCAACATAACCACGAAATTTTCTAAATGGGTCAGGCAAATCCTTAGCCACTCCTTCAAATACAACCTAGACATATAAAATTGTATTTTAATATTTAAATTTTTAACACATATTTTACTAATAAAATTAAGGAAAAGTATAATTCATGAAAAATTAATATTTATAGACATACTTGATGTTCTTTATTATAAGTATAAAGTACTTCTGAATTCAACCAAACTTTGTTAGTTGGATCTTTAGTACCCCATAATACTCTAAAAAATCCATCTGGCCGTCCGTCTTTATTAGTAGGTTGTAAAATTACTCTTAATCCTGCAGCACTCAATCCATCAATGTTGAAACTAAACATAAATAACATTTATTTAACACCTGACGGCATATACATATTATGCGAATGCCGGAATGTGTAAATATAAACATAATGATGGAATTTTCCAAATTATTATTTACCTAAAAGAAATACATTTTCCTTCGGCTCCTGTACTTCCCAGCACTGGACTTTCGATAAATGCATTTTGACCTTCTCTAATTGTAATATCATCAACTCGAACTACTGGAGTAGCTAACAAAGATGTTTCAAAGAAAATATATCCTCCTAAAACAAAACAATAAGACTTTTAATTAATATTAATAATATTAATTTAAATATAGTAAATACTTTTACCTCTTTCTGCGTCTTCTCCTTGACCAGCATCTGTAGGGGGTCCTCCTAACCAATTTGAAAGTGTGCCAGCTCCAAGTTCCCATTTTAAAACAGACCCATTTCGATTTTTCCAATCACATGTTAATAATCCCGGATCAACACCAAAATCACAGGTATCTAAAAATAATTTCAATAATTTCAAATTTTTAAATAATTTACAATATATATTTTTAAAGTATAGGTTTATAAATATTATAAATCATAATATTGAAAATTATATTCTCATGAAAAAAATTATGCCAACATTACATTTCTCAACTTCATTATTATTATTAGTTATGATCATGAATCGTAACTAAATAATGTATATATTATCTATATTAATACATGTATTAATATCAAATAATTGAGACTATAAATATCAACACGAAACTATAAATTATAAAATACTCTAAAAATGTATATGTATAATATGAATCATAAAACTCATTATAAATACATACCTATATTATGATTATAATTCATTAATTATTAGTTAGAAAATAAATAAGAAATAAATTACATTTTACTTAATATATTAATAGATACTTACATGTTAATATCAAAATTACCTGTAACAGTAGTAGCTCCTTGTCTTTTATTTCGAATCTATAACAAAATACAATAATTCAATAATATATTAAATATGGATTATAATTAAATAATTGTAGTAAAATAATTATTTATTTATTTTGAATTTATATATAACACAATATTATTATATGGGTTTAGAGTTTAGACCTTTCGTTATTTATTATTTCACCTATAAATAATGAAAAATAAAATAATATTATCTATATAATTACTAATTAGTATTAGATTATTAGGTAAAAAAAGGTTTGCAAAATTAGGAATAGAAACTAATTGCAGATTGAATGTCGAATGTCGATAATGATAAGATAATTTTCATAAATCACATTAGAATCTCAACTTCTCAAGTGATGATTTATTAAACAATTCTTGTCAGTACGTTAAAGTTTGTTATATAAGTACTCATGTGACACCCAATAAAACTTTCAAGGCTCTAAGTTCTATTTTATCTGAGTTATCGTGAAATATTGAAATCGGTTTTGTCAAAATTTCAATTTTCGTGAAGAGTGCCGTATTTTCGTCATTTTTTGGTAATTTTCCTACAGGATAGTTCAATTTTGGGAAATTCGAAAAAAAGGTCATCAAATTCTCTACCAGAATCAAAATATGTTGTTCGTGCTAATCCGATCATTTTTTCTGGTAGTAAAAATGTCTAGATATATACAAACCCCAAAAAGACACATATCATTGATAACTAATATATTCTTCACTTCGTTCAGAATCTAAATTCTAAAATATAATTTTTATTCATTTTAAAAATAATATAACATGTATCATTTTATTAATTATTAAAAATAAATAATAATAATTATTTAGTATATTTATCTAGTGATGTTTTATTATTTTATAAATATTTTTTCTCCTAGGCCCAGATTCTCAGTCCGCCTCTGATAAACATAGTCTAATTATACTGATGATATTCAATTTATTATATTATCTTAATTATGTCTATTGCTTATGTATTAAAACAACCATTTATTTGTACAACATTATTATTTGTAAATAACATAGATTTTAATTATTTTACAATTCATTAAAATATTATTGTAATAAGTATAAAATTGACTAAAATAAATGTGCATAAAATATCGTTTAATAACATTAGAAGAATTAGTCAAAAATTTTAATTTTTTTTTATTAACATTTAATTTGTACAATATTAAAAGTCATTAATAATTTATAATTTGATAAGAATTAAGTTTAAGTCTATTAAAATATTATAGAATCCTTCTATATATAATTAATGCATTCTTCGAAATTTATTTATAATTAACATTTAACTTAACAATCATGACGTATTGACGTATATGGTATATTAAATCATATTTAGCTTTAATTTCGATTAAAATATTACATTATATTAGTAGGTAGTATATTATAACACACATGTACCTACTCATCTATAACCGTAAAGTGTAACTAATTTACAATAATTTTCATAGTAACATATTTTATTTGTTCTATGTCATGATTGTCCTCTTTTGTTTTTAACTATTGAAAATAAAATTATATAATATAAATAACATTAAAACAATACGTTTTAAAAATCATTTTTAGTGTTGCTAACCTCAACCAACTATAAAAAAATAAAATAATACTCACAGATATTCGTGAATCGTCAGAAAATTCTGCTATGGAACCAGTCAAGCAATTTAAAATAGAACAACTTGTTATTGCCAATATTAACCATAATTTCATTTTTTCTGAAAAAGTATTCAAAGTATATTATTTACATGATTAATATATACCTTTCATTTTTTTAGTTTTTAGTAAAATATTTGCATAAACATATCACGTACTACATTGCACGTATTCTATGTAGATAAATACACAATTATCTTATATAGGTACATTTACATATAATACTTTGATTTACTTTTGGTAACTAATTAAAACTTTATAAGTACCTACCTACCAACTTTAATAATTACACTTGAAAATAAATTTCACAATTAAAAAATTAATTAAGATATAATTAATGAATTAAAAATAAAATATTAATAAAAAATATAAAATATTTCTAGGCGAAACAACATAATTACAATTTTGAATTTTGTATAAAATATAAATGTGTAAGTGTAAATAATAATAATTATTATATTATATTTTAGTAAATTTCCATATTTTTAATGACAAATTTTTTTTATACTTTTTAGAAAACCCCGTAAAATGTAGGTATAGTAAGCTAATCTAAAAGTAAATGTATAACGTTTTCTTAAACTCACTTATACGAGTAAAACATTGATTTTATGGTATACTATACTCTATTTATCAACCTCAGTTGACTACTTTCCTGGTAAAACTGAAAACTAGTTAACTATCGTTTAGTAACATGGCATTGACACGATAAACAATAAGGAGGGGTGTCACTGGTGTCAGGAAAAAAAAAATGAAATGAACAATTAAAGTTATAGTACCTTTCTATGTCCTATACTCGTACAATATTCTAATATTTCGTGAGTTCACTATAAATCTAATAGTTTTAAATATAATTTGCCTTTAATTCAAATTCGAATAAGCACAGTTTTTATTTGTATTTATTATATTCTTCCTAATTGTTATATGTACCTATTATGTAGGTATTCCTTATTACAGCTATACAAAAGTAATACCTACCTACTTAAACAACTAAACAAGACGAGAGATACAAGCTGAAGAAAATATAATGATGATGAAAAGATATACTGTTGCATTATAATTAATATTTGATGCAATGATAAATTGATAAATAATTATAGGTATTCAAAAGAACGATTCTGCAGGATGAAGCTCATTTAAATGAGTTATTAATATACATTAAATAAAATATAACCAATATTTATATTTAAAAATAAAAAAAAGATGAGCTGATACTCCTGCCGCACAGGATACAGGTGTGCGGATCATAGCGTTTAATTTTACTTAGAATTTGAATGCAATGATAAACCATTGCATTCGAAAAAACGATTCTGAGCGAAGTTCAGTCAGATTATAATTTTCGTTTGAACTAAAAATATCAACTTAAAACAGCTATAAAAAAAAATTTAGATTAGGGATTTTTCTAATATTTTAGTATGATGTTAATTAATATGTAAGTATACTTCAATAAAATTTT
>JAIUCT010007725.1:0-12978 GCA_021307375.1 Tetraneura akinire
TGTGAATATTAAAATTTGTTAATAAATTATTTATATATCGTTTATAGCAGGGGTCTCCAACCTTTTTTTACCGCGGGCCAAATTTGCTATACGCTTTGGCATCGCGGGCCAACATTTTTAGAGGAATAGATAGGTTATAAAATTTAGAAATAAATAATAATAAATAAGATTTATTTAAAAAATGTATGTTTATTTATATTATTTTTTTTATTTTATAATTCAAAATTTATTACATTATGATATAAAAATAAATATAATAAGTATATATTAAATTACTTAGTGAGACGTTTGGAACTGCTTGGTTTTTAAAATATCTTGATAGTTTGCATCAAACTTTGTGGTTCCAATTAGCAGCGTCGCTTGTAAATGTTCGTCACTTAAGTTCGTTCTGTACTTAGATTTTACGTATTTCATTTTTGAAAATGTCTGTTCACATAAGTATGTTGAGCTAAATATTGACATCATTTCACGCGCATGTTTTTTAAGATTTGGAAATGATTCCTCTGGCAACATGGCGTAAAATTGTTGGAGACTAGCTTCCTTGAAATAGTCTTTGAAATTGTTGTTTGATATGAGCTCGATAACTTCAAGCTGAAACTCTGTCGGTAAAGTTTCTATTTTTATGGCAAAAGGATTTTCAAAAATTCGAATACGGTCTTCTGCACTTTCGAAATCTCTAAACCGGGTCTGGAACTGCTCTTTCAAATATGTGAGAACTCCAACAGCAAAATCGGTAGGAAATTATGCATCATTTTCAAGTTTGAATTTGTTGCATGTTGGAAAATGGGCAAGATTTTTTTCTATTAATTGATTTGTGAATAGAGTTAATTTTAATTTGAAAGCTTTAATGTAGGAAAATGTATCTGAAATTAACGAGTTAGCTCCTTGCAACTTTAAATTTAACTCATTAAGAAGCTGAGTTATATCAACGAAAAAAGCTAATTTCCATAGCCATGACAAATCAGTTAACTCAGTTATAACGCGGTTTTTTTCTGTCATAAATATGTCAATTTCTGAACGAAGATAAAAAAATCTTTTCAAGACGTGACCTCGGCTGAGCCAACGAACTTCGCAATGATAGGGAATATCTGGGTACTCGCTTTCAATTTCAGCAAGAAAGTTCTTAAACTGACGGTGACTGAGAGCACTTTTTCGAATATAATTTACATATTTATATATATTTACCAGATAGGTCGTTATATGTAGATGCGTGCTTGCTTTTATAATGTCTACCAATATTATATTCTTTCAAAACAGCAACCTTTTCCTTGCAAATAACGCATAAAGCAACATTATTTTGTTCAATGAAGAAATAGTCATTATTCCACTTTTTGTTAAAAACACGGCACTCTGTATCGACTTTCCGTTTTTTACTTAAACTCATATTTATTTTAATACAGCACAGAGCACTTCACTCGATAATAAACAACACTAAACTAAAATAATTATAAAAACTGATTCTATATAAATTATAAATTATACCCGATACATTACAGTGGACTCGCGCAGTTAGAAAAACCCGTCGATTAAACGTTCGATAGCATTATTATTACAACGGAAAAAGTCGATCGTATCTTATCTGACAATCGCGTAAGTTTTGAGTACAACACTAGTCAGATAAGTTTGATTGACGAGTTTTTCTATTATTAGTTAGTGTTAGTATATGTGTATAAATATTATAAATTGTTATGAATAATACCAAAAGAAAAAATAATAAATTTATTTTATTTTATTAATTAATTCAATAAAAAATAAATTAAACCAATGAAATTTAATATTGATATTAATATTTATATTTTTTTATATTTTATTTTTAAAACATTAATTAGCTTGGCGGGCCGGTGTAAAAATCTTGGCGGGCCGGATCCGGCCCGCGGGCCGTAGGTTGGAGACCCCTGGTTTATAGAATGAACAACAACATATTCAACTTTTATGGTGGTCGTCACGACCACCATATGGTGTCGGAGGGTGGCCGTGGACGCGGCAACGGCGGCCGCCGTGGCCGTGGAAATGGGGGGGGACCGAAGCGTGTTCGGTCCACCCCCATGGACAGGAGAAGTAAGAACCGTTTATTTTATAATAATTACGTTTTACCAAAGTATTTGTGCACATACCTTTTAGCACCACCTTTTTTTTTGGAAACTAATTATTTTATTAATATTGAATATACGAGTAATTATTATTATAGTTTGATAGTTGTACTTCGACATCTTGTATAAATGTATAATAATATTATTTTTGCATTTATGAATTTATTTCAATAATTTATACGTAGTTAAGCAGTTGTAGCACCTCCAAATTTTTGACGGAATGTTCGCTTATGTATCTAAGTATACCTACATGATGTTATTTTAATTATTTTTTTTTAGGGTGTTTCTACTGCAGACGGAGGGGGCACCTTATAAACCAGTGCCCCCAAAAAAGGGGTGACGTGCTGCGAACGACGTCCGTGGCGGTGCCCGCCACCGCCACCGCAGCCGCCACCACCACTAACACCACCGTTGCCGCCACCACCGTCAACTCTTCCTCCGCCTCCACCACCGATAAGCAGGAGGAGGTGGAGGAAGAGTTAGATATATCAAATTTGTCTATTGAGTGAAAACAGTTTTCACTCAATAGACAAATTTGATATATAATATATATTTATATTATATTAAATGAAAAAAAAATAAAAAAAAAATAAAAAACTCATTTGTGTTTATTAATTGACATATAGGTAGACGCAGGTGATATACGTAGATACCTAAGTTTAATTTCCTAAAAGAGTACATTTTATTTATATTTGTACTTCCATTACGGATTAAAGTTTTTTAAAGATTGTTATCATTTCAATCAGGGGGCAGGGGCGTCCCTAAGGGGGGAGAAGGGTGCTATCGCCCCCCCCCCATAGCCCATTGACCATATGCAATTTTGCAAATAATTTAAAATTATAATTTTTTTATTTTTATTAAGCTTTATAGTTTATAGTGTGATATTATGTTAGATGATCTCTGTGACTGTAGGTATACTATGAATTAATTATTATATTATAAGTTTTGTTGACACTAGTCATTAGATTAGGTTCGCCCCCCCCAAAAATACATTCTAGGGACGCCCCTGTCAGGGGGGACAATATGGTGCTTAATTCCCCCACAAAAAAGAAGGATATACAGCCGTCGTCGTTACCTCAGCCCTTAAATAAAATTAATTAAATACATAATATTATAATAATTATATCATAATTATTAGGAACTGAATAGTTTTAATTACACATTCAATTTTTTTACTTATTTTTTATATAAAAAAAAAATAAAGAAACAGAACAATTTTGTATTTCATCTTTGAGATAAAATTTTCTAATAATTAATATAATACGTAACACTCCGGCTACAACGAAGATTATAAGATTAGAAAATTAAAATATTCACCTACCGCTGCCTGTACCTACCTGTACCTGTACCGCTACCTGTGTCGAATGGAGAAATTAGTAGTGTCCAAAATTTACACCATGCGACGACTCTACGTTCACGACCTCACGTAACGCGTTTAGCCAAACCGTGAACGAAAAGGATGTGTGCGTAACAGTGTAATTTATAAATTATTGTTTGTTCATATCGTATTTTCGTTTTCAATTTTTTTACTTTATTTTAAATTTGCGCTCGTACTTAATAAGTAATGAATTATTTTTAAGTACATTATCGATTTATTTGAAGTAAATTGACTAAAAGGTAAGAAATTAATTAATTACATTATGTTAGATGCACTAACTTAGAATAGCGCTCATTATAATTATTATTATGATTAATATAATATATTATATTATATAAATGTTTTTAATGAATAATTCGTATAAATCTGGTCATAGAAGTGTAATATGTTATTTTGAACTAAACGTGTTTACCTAAAAATATTGACTGCTGTCTGCCATTTTACCTAATTGATTAATTATTAAAAATTATTTATTTTTTAATCATTTATTAGGTAGGTATATAATGTTTATAATTTTAAGAATAGGTATTCTAAATTTCTAATACATACCCATTTAAACTGAAATATTATGGTAAACCGACATGATACCAAATGTATGTTTTTTAGGGCATAAATGCAGTTTAGTTCCCGGAAACCTTTTTCAAATTTTTTTTTTGAATTATATGTACTTTCTTACACTAAAAACGATGGTAAAGTCAGATTTTGGGGGTCGGACTTTTGAAGTTAGAAAGACTTCATTTTTTAAAAAGTGAAATAACTTCGTGAATTTTAACTTTTATCCAAATATTTTTTCTTTAAAATACGTATTTTTGTATGCATAGAAGAATGGTGCAACCCAAAATTGACTTAATTAAAATTCTTCAATTGACTTTTCAAGTTATACTTCATTTTCGAATTTTTTTTAAAAAACACCAAATTTTTTAAAAATCAAAATTTTTGAAAAATAAGTATGATGTTCAATTTTGGGTTGCACCATTCTTTTAAGCATACAAAAATACGTATTTTAAAGAAAAAAATATTTGGATAAAAGTTAAAATTCACGAAGTTATTGCACTTTTTAAGAAATGAAGTAAATGAAGTTTTTCCTTCTAACTTCAAAAGTATGTCCGACCCCCAAAATCTGACATTACCATCGTTTTTAGCGTAAGATGGTACATATAATCCAAAAAAAAAATTTGAAAAAGGCTTCGGGAACTAAACTGCATTTGTTCCTTTTTTTGTTTGAATAGTATTTTTGACCTATGGCTTCACGTCTTAGAAAATAATATTACATGTTGGGTTTGGAGTTTATAATAATATCTATAATTTAATATTTAGTAATATATTTTCTTCCTCTGCACGTAGGTATAGTTATTTTAAACTCATGATAATTGATAAAAGTAAATATTTTATATTTGTTTTAAACACGCTTTTATTGTAGATATTCTTTATACTAATTTATTGTTTTTTTTTTTCAGTGTTTCTTCATTTGTTGTGGAAATTGTTAATTGGCGTGCATTGTGCGTTCATTACTATAAGTAAGTGTACTTTATAATAAATATAATTATTAAAATCTGTTTATTTAATTTAAAAGTATATCACTTTGTGTCGATTTACTTATAAAGTATATCACTTTGTGTCGATTTACTTACAAAAGTCATTAGTTGACTTAGTATATCACTTTGTGTAGATTTACTTACAAAAGTCATTAGTTGACTTAGTATATCACTTTGTGTCGATTTACTTACAAAAGTCAATAGTTGACTCATTTACACTTTGTGTGCATATTTAGTGCTGATACAATTATCAAATACAAATTAGATAAAACATGAGTTTAAAGAATAAATTAGATGAGATAGCTAGGTATGTTTGTGATGAATATCCAGAATTGGATTTTAATGAAATAACTTTAACACATGAATGTGTGAACAGAATCTGTTTAACAGTTTTAAAAACCACAAATAAAAATGTAAAAAAAAATATAGTTATTGCTTTAAAGAGAGATAATTCAGAACTTCGAAAATTAATTCAATTATTGAAAGGATCAAATGAATCTGTTTCATTTAGTAGTTTAAAAGTTATGAAGATAGCAAAAGTTATTGAAGAGAAAAAGTTTACTAGGAAAGATTTTGAAAGATTAGATACGAATATTATTAACGAAATTTGTAGGCAATTAAAAGTAGCTATAAACATTAAAAATAGAGATTCAATGTATAGAGTTTGTAAAAAATTTTTTAATGAAACTAACTCGTATACAATTTTGAAAGACAGTATTTCAAATGTAAATAGTGATTTTTCGGAAATGAAGGAAATATCCAAAGTTTGTATAGAAAATGTGAATCGTGTTAGTGTTTGTGATTCAGTCGATAATAATATTGAATCTATTTGTGAGGTTAATGTAAATGATTCTTTAAATTCTAGGAATGAATTAAAATCTGTGAATTTTGGAAATGTTGTTAATAGTACTCCGATAGCAAATAAAATTGTCATTAATACTCCGATAAAAAGGTCGAATGAAAAATATGAAAAAGTAGAGAGTCTATTAAGGGAAGCTTTAACAAAGAGGACACCAGTTAAGTCTGGTGTTGTTTTACCACCGGGAGCAGAAAATAGATTCCCAGACAGCGAAAGCTGTAGAGAAAATAATTATAAAAAATTTAGAGGTTGCACTTATAAAGAAGGTGAATTTACGATAGCAGAAGAACAATGGTCGCTTCTTAAACGTAAAAATGATCAAAACAATAATCGTTTTAATAAATCAAAATATCCTATTATTCTTAGAAAATATATAAGATGTGTGAATAATACTTGTGTATTCAATGTGGCGTCCGCACACTACCCTAAAAATACTTATAGTTATGTTTATATGTATTGTAGTCACCCGGGTTGTAAAACTTTTAAGCTAATTGTTAAACCACAAACTAACAGAAGTGTTATAGTTGACGTGTGGAGTTCTAGTTTACACTATTATCATAATCCTGATTATGCTTTAACGAATCATGTTAGAGGTATAGAAAGAGACTTGGTTAGAGGCACGTTAAAAAAAACAAAAGTATTTACGTATGATGACGAAGCCGTAAAATCTATTTCACCTAGTAAGCATGCCAGGGGAAATAATCAAAAGGTGAAATCAGTTGATGACCTAAGGAGAATTCGATCGGAGGCAATAAGTGCTGATGATTACGACAGAGATGATATGTTAGATTTGTTATTAATGTATCGTGAAAATAGTGATTATGTGAGACATGTAGGTTTACCAGCTTATGTGCACATTTATAGTGTTGCACAGTTAGATTTAATGACAAAATTAAAATTAAATGCCGGAGGAACTGTAACAGGTTATTTAGATGCTACAGGTACTGTGGTGAGAAAGGCTAGTGACGATAGTAAAAGAGTCCTTTATTATGGCATGGTAATACAAGCACCTTTACCCGGAAATTCTAGTGTCACTTGTCCGATATTAGAAATGATTAGTTCATCACATGACATTATTACTATTTCTCAATGGCTTAATGCTTTTAAAGCATTTGTATTGAAAAGCAAACAGAGTTGGCCCTTGTTTGCTAATGTGGTAACTGATTTTAGTTACGCACAAATGCATGCATTGTGTATAGGATGGAATGGATTTTCTTCCATTTTTGATTACCTAAATTGGTGTTATGATGTATTATTTAAGAATAAAGACGGGTCAAACATGACGATTATAAATGTTTGTGTGAATCATTATACTAAAATAATAGTTAACCACGTGTATACAAATTTAAAGTTTGGTTATGATAGCATGAAAAGTGTAGAAATGAAAAGAATTAATAATTGTGTAATAGATTGGATTTGTCTATTGTTTAATATGGAAAGTATAGAGGATATTTTGCAATGGTTCCGTTGGTTATCGGTTGTGTTGTTGTCTAAGACCAAAACTCAAGAAATGAAAAATGCATTTCATATGTTACAAAACAAATGTAAAGATAATTATGGACAATTTAATTGTGAACGCGAAGGTGATAGTAGTTTTAATAGTGTTATTGATGAGGATTTGTGTGAAACACTGACGAGTAAGTCTCTGATGTATTGTAAGTTTCAGTATTTAAAAGAAGATACCAAATTAGGGTGAATCGCCAAGTAACTAATGTAACTGAATTAAATGAATATTATAATGAGGAATATTTAAATAGTTTCATTCTTAAATGTGTACCATTTATACCACTGTGGACTCCTGTTATGAATATAAAAGCCAACAATGGAGTTTGTGTACGGCAAAGTAATGCTATTGTGGAGTCTTGGTTTAAAACTGTGAAAATAGACATGTTAGGGAGTAACCGCAGATTGAAATGTGGACGATTTGTTAAAGTGTCCCGTGATCGTGTAGTTAATGTTTGTAAACAAGTAAAACTTGGTATTAGGAAAAGAAGGTGTACAAGGGTACTTGATTTCCCTTATGAGAAAACTAAAAAAAAAAATTTCTGAAAATTATAACTTGGAAAATGAAAAAGATCAAACATTTCTTGATTCTGTTGAAGAATGGGGAAAAAAAGAAATACAACATAAACATCTTCAACCGATAAGTTACCGTCCATTTAAGAAATCTCAGAGTGTTAATATAATAAATATCGGTAGAGATGATACTGACATTTCTGTGAAATTGGAAAGTAAATTTGAGTATATTAATGAAATTCCTCTAGTAAAAGAAAACAGTGAGGTACTAAAAATGTCATTTTCTACACCGGGTAGTCATGAGTCTCCATTTAACGTAGGACCGTCTGACAGCATGCATTTGTACAGCAATATGCTACCAAAAAATTTGTCACACTATCGACCTATTAAAATGCCTAAATGCAATGATTACATTGTAGGAATGTATGAAAATATTCTTAAAAATTATAGTTCAAATAGTATTATATTTAAAGAACTATATTTTAAAGATTTCAATACATTGTCCGGAAAAAACTGGTTAAATAATTTTTTAATAGATATTTGTTTGGCTCTAATGGTTACTGAATTGAAAATCCAAAATGTTTTAGTTTTTACATGTGAGTCAACAGGTAATTTGTTTAAGAAACTAGATTTGGGTGCAACTTATGGTAAAAAGGTTGTTATTGATGAAAATAGTAAGGTTATTTTACCATGGAATAAAAATGGAAATCATTGGATTGTTGTGATTATTGATTTTAATACTAAAGAATGTTTCTTCATGGATCCTATAAAACCAGTTGATATAGATAATAGAGTAAATGAGAATAATTTTAAAAAATTATGTATAGAAATGAAACAAAAATGTGTGTATGGTGTTCAAAAAGATTTCCCATCGTTAAACTTGATTATGTGTCCGATAGAAAATATTCCAGAACAGACTGATGACTATAATTGTGGTGTATTTGTTATATATTATGTGTTTACTATTTTATGTAAAAATAATTTTGATCCAAAATTCAATCCTATTCAGTACAGGAAATACTTAAAAGATTACTTGTTACAGAAATCTGATGACATGACCAACGTGTGTCTTTACTGCAACCGGTTGTCAGATAAGCACCGCTGTGAAGAATACCAGTCTACAGTGGAATGGGTTTCGTGTACACGATGCTGTCGATGGATAGCTATAAATTGTATTCCTGAAGAAGACCGAATTGAGAACTATGAATGTAATGATTTTCTATGTATATTGTGTGTGTAAGTATAAACAACTAGAATACAATGATTTATTTTATTTTATGAAGTGTCTGGGAAATATTCTAAAAAATTATAAAATTATAAAAGACAAAAGATTAAAAAAAAAAAACAGTTTAAAAGTTTTGAAATTGGATGATTATTAGCTAACAATGTTAATATAAGGCACTTTATGGTTGCATTAAATAAATAAGTAGATACTTGTATTTAAAGAATAGGATTGAAAATTGTGTACCTAATATAAATAAATAAATAAATTACATTTCCATACTTGTTATTGGTAAGATTATAATTCATTAATTATTATTGATTCTCAACACAAATCAGCACAAAGTGTAACCACACCAATTATACATAATTATACAGTTGTGTAATAAACCTGCTGTATAATTGTGTGTAATTGACAGTCCAAAGTCTGTATTCAATTAATTCTTATGTGTTCATAAATTTATGAATATTGAATTATATTGATTTAAAGTGGGATGGCATTTTGTGTTTATACTAATCTCGAGACAAAGTAGTAGGTAAATAGTAGTATTTTTAATATAACAAATTTGTAATCGATTTAAATTTATTTTAGTTTTTATAGCCAGAGTTGTTCCAGTCTACACTATGATTATGAAGATGATTGAGAAATGAGTTGACCAATGTTGATGGATTTTTACTACTATTAGCCGTTACATTAAACAAAATTAAAGTAGTATTTTTTTTTATTTTTTTTTTTGAATTTAAATGGTTTTGAATTTTATTAGTATTTAATTTATTTTAGGAAATTGCACGAATTTACTTTGGGATTAAACTATTGTTGTATCCATGTCAAAAAATAAAACCATAAACATTTATAGAATAAATTTGCAATTGTTAGAAGTGCGGATATTCTACATTATTTTCACCAAAAATTGAAAAATGTATATATGCTTTAGGTTAGGTTAACTGAATTGTTTACTGATATTAACGTGTAATGATCTTTTTATAAATTACTAAAATAAGCTTAAATTAAACAAATAAATTCTAAAAAGTAAATGATGAGATTTGACCAAGTGGCTGACTTAGGAACGGATGTATTTATGGAAAGGCAGAGGATTTAATAAAAATGGGTAGGTATACGATATTGGAACAAGTTGATGTAGAATATCGTGTAAAAGTCTTGACGGTTAAAACTCCAATCAGTATGTTTTTAATTATCCAATGCATATTAATCATCTATAAATTATGATATGAGTATTATGAAGTTTTAATATAATTATTTAGTATTATTAATTAAAAGATCTTTATTTCAGAATGATGTACTCAATAATATTTTCACGGCCAAATTTTAATGGTATTGGAGACCAAAATACTACGATTAATAATTCTGCATGTAATAAGTTTATCTTACATGTGTGGCTGTATATCAAAATAATATATTATGAATGTATTAAAAATTGTAATTTTAGGATGTATGTGTTATATATTATAATGTGTAAAATAATTTTAATAACTATTGGGGATCTACTCTTAAACACATATAAAGAAAAACTAGAAAGTAAACACAGTGATCAAAGTTTTATGTTATTTAATTTTTTAGTTAACATGTATAAAAGAGATTTCCACTATGACTATTACATAATACTCGGCATTGCTATATGATTGACTATAATTATTTTGTAGTGTATTAATAACTAAAAAATATTTCACAATCTGAAACTTTTCAGTTCAACGGGTGAATGTTTAAAATTTACATTTATAATAGAAATATTATAACGTTAAATTTGTTTTAATATGATAATTTGTTCTTATTTATTTTATTCTGTTTTCCACTTGGTTATATTAATCTATATGTGATGTGTTTTAGGAATACAATAAGCTAAATAAGAAATAATTTATTCAGCCAATAGACATTAAACAGAAGAATATTTCTGAGACTAAATATACTTTATATAAAATATAGATTAAAGTTGATATATAAAATAATAATAGAGTAACATTTTTATAAATGGTATTTAAACGAATAACTTTTTATTAGTTTTTCATACTTTTGGATGCATATTTTATAGTGTCCTTGCAAGCTTGTTGAATTATTATTTTCTAATGTCTTAAAATTCAGACAAAGATAACAGTAAATTAAAAAAATTGTTACATTACATTATTGTTTGTTACAACATATTAATTTAAAAAAATAAATTCAATAAACTATGGAAAAAAAGAGTTAATTTGTCGGTCAGTAGAAAAATGGAAAATTTTATTTTATACATATTAAATCACCATTCGCATTAGCATTTAAATGTTGAAAAATTTGTCAAAAACTGGGTTGCATATTTTATGCCGTGGATTGTGTAGTATAGGCAACTCATTATACGTGGTGTCCATTCGATTTTTCTGATTCTCTTATCACTTGTTGGACGCCACTTGGTAACTTCACACACGTGCGAAAAGTACGAACGGAAAAAAATTAATTTGGACCGAGACCTTCGGGAAAAGGGTATTAACGAATTTTAAACGTGAAAAAACTACCGTCTTATAGGGATAAAGGGATAAAAAAGACGGGTGAAAACGTAAAATATCACGTCGAATATTATTACGGCGCGAAATTTTTGATCGGTAGTGAGAGAGAGGTAGGCGTTTATGGGTTTTCGGGAGCGGCGAGCGCAAGGTAGGCTCGTCGGTCGGACGACGGACGGCCCGTTATCACGAATAGAAGGAAACCCGGCCATGGAAAAACTAAGGGAACAGTTAAAAAAGGCGATTTAATAAAAGGTTTCTGGTAAAAAATTACGAAACCGATTTTAATAGAAGAAAAATAAAAAGTTGACCGCGAAATGTGCAAATTTCGAAGACGTACGACTCACCGGAGAATTTATATAATAAAAATAAGGAAAAAAAGGTTTGGAAGAAAAGACACTGATAACTTTTATTTTATAATAGTAGATTTTTTATCATATTATAGAGAGTTAATATTATGATAAGAGTTTAAGTGGGAGAAACAGACTAATCACCTCCAAAAGCTAAAGCGAATTTCTCAACTATCGGGTTGTTGACTGTTGACTGTTGAATCAACGATAATGTTCACCGTTTACACATTCCGAATTTCTTGATTGTGTCACGTTCCACTTCTCCAGTCCGGGTACCGGTGTACACAATACACATGAAGCAACCACGGTATCATTGTTCTGGTATCACGTCGGCGATCGAACATTACTTTTATCAGTGGGACGTCCTACCCCGCGTCAATTGGCCAAAGCGGACTCTGACACCGACCACGGGTGTTCGCATTCTCGTGTGCGCTCATGTTAGCCATTCGCGATTAGGTACTAGTCCGAACGTTATTCTCTACTCGTTCCGAATGCATACCGAGTCGAGCGCAAAGAAAATCTTATCGATTGGTCCTCCAAACTCGAATTCGACCGGCACCGTTCGTTGTACGCTACGTACGAAAATTTGGAAGACATTTTTTACCGTTTTGACAGACGGCTGAAGGTAAGCTTTAAATATTGAAACCAATAATAATAATAATAATAACGTTATCCATTATCACGTAGCCACTACTCGTTCGGCAGCGCACGTGTTTGCGTAATACTAATTGTTGATAACGACGGCGCTTTGAAAGTTCGAATGATAGTGTTTTACCGCATCGATGCGAGATCTCGTAATAGTTAATTTCTAACTTGACGTTGTCGTAAAAACGAAACGCGGCCGTTACGACGACGATGACGCTCGTCGCCCGTGTCCAAGAAAAACGAACGTTAGTTTGTCGTCGCACCCTCTCTCGAAAATTAGATTGTAATCGCGAGTATTACTTGAAAAATCATAGGTATATTTTAATTTTCATTTCATTTTCATCATTAATATCATATTAAACATGAAGTTACAATCGTCGACGATTAACGT
>JAIUCT010007728.1:0-12306 GCA_021307375.1 Tetraneura akinire
AAACAACGAGTTTTATCTATAGAATTACAATTTCAAAATAAAAAGGAGCAAGCAATAATAGATACAGGTTCAAATATTTCTTGTATAGAGTACTCATTAATTAAAAATAAAAATGAAATAATTCCAGAAAGAGAAACAATTATTACAGGAGCAGATAACTCCGTATTAAAAAATATAGGCACTATATCTTTAGTAGTAAATATATCAGGAATTGAATATGAAATAAATGCTTATGTAATTAAAGGTTTAACATGTGAATTATTATTGGGTAACAATTTTTGTTTAAAATATGGTTTAGTTATAGATTTTGATAAAAAAAAAATACATTTTAAGACAGGAAATAGCATAGAAATTGATGACATTTGGGTACAATATACTATATCTAGGTTATCTAGGGGTATCTAATGTTACATATAAAATAGGAAAAGAAATAGATATAATAGAAAAAGAAAATATTTTGGGAAAAGTAACTGCAGTTAAAGACATTTTAATACCACCAAAAATAACAACTAATATAGAAATTAAAACCAATTTAGATATTAATGATAAACAATTAATTATACACCCAGTAGACCGTTTAAGCCAAAAATACTATTTAAAATTAGAAACAAATATTTTAAAGAAAAATAAAACAGAAATTTCAGTATACAACTTTTCAAACTCATACACAAAAATATATGCAGGTACAACAATAGGTAAAATTAAATTAAATAATTTAAATAATTTAACGACTAATATAATAAAAAATGAAATCACTGATAAACAAGGGACTGTTATACAAATATCAAAAGATTTAACTGAAAAACAAAGGGAAAAGGCAAATAATCTAATTATAAAATATCAACATTTATTTACTTCGGATCAATTAGATTTAAATTGTGCAAAGGTAGAGGCATGTGAAGTAAAATTAAATTCAGGAGATCCAGTGTTTCAAGCACCATATAGAGTTTCACCCAATCAGAGAGAAAAACTTAGAGAGATAATAAATGAAATGATTAAAGCAGATATTATAGAACCCAGTAAAAGCAATTATGCAGCACCAGTTTTTCTAATTCCTAAAAAACAAAAAGGGGAATACCGTTTCTTAGTAGATTTTAGAAAATTAAATGAACAAACAATAAATGATAGACATCCCATACCGCGGGCACAAGATATTTTTAGGGCATTAGAAGGAGCTAAATATTTTTCTACGGTTGACATGGCACAAAGTTATTTCCAGATTCCGGTAAAACAAGATGACCGTTCAAAATTAGCTTTTACTACAGATTTTAGACTGTTTCAATTTAAACGTATTCCACAAGGATGGAAAAATTCAGCCCCTATTTTTCAAAGAACAATCAATCAAATATTTAGTGATTATTTATATAGATCAATAGTAGCATACCTAGATGATATATATTGTTTTGCAGATGAATTCGAAAAGGCTTTATATCACGTAGAAGAAATGTTTATTAGATTAAATGAAAAAGGACTAAAATTAAAAACAAACAAATGTTTCTTTTTTCAAAAAGAAATAGAATTATTAGGACAAAAAATCTCTAAAGAAGGCCTAAAACCATTAGAAAGAAATATAGAAGCCGTAAAGAAATTTCCAAAACCAAATAAAATCAAAGACGTAAGAGCTTTTATTGGACTTTGTTCATATTAGAGGAAATACATTCGCAACTTTTCAAAAATAGCCAACCCACTTATAGAAATTACCAAAAAAGACATAGGATTTAAATGGGAAACAGAACAAAATCACGCTTTTGAATTTTTAAAACAAGCAATAATATCGGCTCCAGTACTAGCACACTTTAGAGAAAGGGAGACCAATTTATATCACTACTGATGCATCATTGGAAGGGCTTGGAGGTATTTTAGAACAAGAAGATGAACTCGGAAAAAGACACCCCATAGGCTATGCATCGAGAATATTAAAAGGTGGAGAGAAAAATTTTTCAACTACTGAACTTGAAATGGCCGCAGTAGTTTTTGTAATAAATTATTTTAGAGAATATTTATTAGGTAGAGAATTTACAGTTTTTAGTGATCATTCAAGTCTACAATATTTTAAAACTATGAAAAATCCGTCATCTCGAATAACGAAAAGTATTTTTAAATTAATTGAATATGATTTTACAATTAAACATAAACCTGGGTCTGCAAATTTGGCAGCAGATAGTTTATCTAGGTTTCCAATAAATATAACCGAAATAAAAAAAAATAACGAGAACGAAGAAGTTAATATAGAGTTATTAAAATCTCAACAATTAAAAGATGAATTTTGTTCAAAAATCTTAAAAGCTCTTAAAGGAATAGGGGAAGATAAGTACAAAAGAAAATCACGAAGATATTGTGAATTAGACAACATATTATACTATAAGCAATGGAACAAAAATGAAATATCCAATCTTTTAGTAATTCCTAAAGTTTTAATTGACACTGTATTAAAATCATACCATGAATCAATTTTCAGCGGACATTTTGGTATAACCAAAACTCTAGATAAATTAAGAAAAAAATATTATTGGGAAACAATGATTGAAGATACTACACATTTTATTAATTCCTGTGTTTCATGCCAATTGGTAAAAACACCTGTAGGGAAAACTTCAGGATTATTACAACCAATACCTATAGAATCTGGAAAACCATTACAAAGATTAACATTTGACTATCTAGGACCATTACCACCATCACACGGTAAGAAATATCTAATTGTGGCCACATGTAATGCAACAAAAATGGCTTTCGCTAAAGCAGTTGCAATTGCAACAGGGGCAGAAACAATTAATTTTCTAATGGACATAATCACATCTTACAGAGTTCCAAAATATTTCTGCAGTGATAGGGGGACCCATTTTAAAAATAAAGAGTTGGAAGATGTTTGCAAAAATTTAGGTATTACACAAATTTTTTCCAGTGCTTATCATCCACAAACTAATGGTAGGACAGAATTAATGAATAGATTAATATGTAACAGCTTAACTCACTACGTAAATAAAAATCAAAAGGATTGGGTACTATATTACAAAATGGTGGTATTTGCATATAATACTAGTCCAAACTCTAGACTAAAAATGAGCCCTTTCTTTTTATTACATGGTATGGAGGCTAATCAACCACTAGACAATAAAATTTTACCAAATAATATAAATTTTAACTTAATTAAATCTATAGAAAAATTAAATGAAATTAGAAAAGAAATACCCATATTAATACAAAAAGAACAACAGAAACAAAAAAAAAAACTATGACAAATCTCATAAATCAGTTAATTTCATACCGGGTCAAAAGGTACTAATAAAATTTCAATCTCAAGAACCAAACAAAACAAAAAAATTAGCTTATAAATATAGAGGCCCATATAAAATAATAGAAAAAATATCTGATGTAAATTATAGGATTCAGTTAGTATTAAAAGGGAAAATAACTACTGATATTATACATGTCCAGAGGATAAAACCATTTAACGACAGACATAATAATTCTGTGCAAAATATAATAATTTAATAGATGTATGAGATATATGCTTGTACTGTATAGATATATATAACTAATGTGTGTGTATATATATATATATATATATATATAAGGGGTTATATTAAGTAAACTTTAACAGAAATATTAATATTATATTTATAAACAATGTACTAATTCATATTTGTTTTAGATGAGTCTATCATATTACATAATTTTATTGATTACGTCGTCAGTAGCATGTCAGGGAGGAAACGAGGAAGTTTTTCCCATAAGTATAACCTCAGGAGCATTTTTTGACGAAATACCTGATGCAACAATGTACGAAAGGAGCATTCCTTTAACATATACACAAGGAATCGAAAGCAACAATGTAGAAAATAATTTAGAAAATAATTTAAATATAGGAAATTTTTGTAAAAATAAGCAAACTAAATACTGCAATATTGTAAATCAATCATTAATATTATTAAAAATAATAAATAGAAATATAAAAGATAATGAAATAGATATGGCCGGGGCTTTTGGGGAAATTTTTAAAAAAAACAAGAGGTCAAAAAGGGGGATCCAACTCTTTGGCAATATATATTATTTCTGTTGTAATGTAGCTACAGAAAAACAATTAAAACACTTATACATAAATGAAGAAATAATGAACCAACAAATAAACAAATGCAAAAACGTACTAACATCTGACCACAATGACTTAATTAATATAACTACCGAACTAAAAAAATATACAAAAAACGAATATCTAAAAATGGAAACTCTAAAAACCATGTTTGAAGAATTCGTAATCGAAGAGAAACAAAATCACATGGTACAAAATGAAAATCAAGAAAATAAAATGTCAGGTATACAAGAAATAATATTAATTTTAATGAATATAATATTAAAATTTACTAATTACGAAAGAGACTCAAATATACATTTACATTGTAAATTACAAAAAATTCCATCAAGAATAATTACACCAGATATTATTTACCAAGATCTCAAAAATTTATCAAACGCTTTAAAAAAAGATGGGTATGAGTTAGTCATTCCTATTAACAGATTACCAACATACTTTAATTTACCAATCACAGAGTGTCAATTTTCAGAAACACAAATATTTATAAAAATAAAAATTCCTATTCAAGAAAAATTATCAAATTGGAAACTCTTTCAATACATTCCAACACATTTTAAATTTGAAAACTCAATTTGTCTTATATTTTCAGAAAAGACATATATTGCAGTTAACACAATAAACAATGAACATAGAATAGTATCAGGTGTCGGATTACAACATTGTGACCCACCAGTTACTGACCTCTGCTATATTCCGAGATTTTCAGCGGATATTACACTATCACCAAGATGTGTAGAATCAATATTCAAAAATATACCGTTAGCAGAAATCAATCAATATTGTTACTTTCAATGTATAAAACATCACAAAGATGATTCAACAATGATAAAACAAATAGGAATTAATACATATGCAATAACAAACGTAAAACCAACATTAAAAATAAGAATAAAAAAATATAATATCACCACAGTTGAAGAATTAAAAATAAATTATAACCACCCAGGTCTTTTAAAAATATCATTTCCGTGCGATTATGAACTGTTACAAAACGAAACAATCATAATTCCAAAAATGTATCTGTGTGGATCAAGCAACATTAATGAATTTTCAATACAAAGAGTTTTACCCGTATCATGGACCAAATTATCACTTAAAATTAACCATGAAGAAAATGAAGAAAAACTATTTTTTACCAATATTACAGAAATTTTAAACAAAAAATGGACAGAAGAAATTCCGAATTTTCAAATCACAAAAAAAATTAAGGATCCAGAACAATTTTTAAAAGATATTATACTAGAAAAGATGCCACAATCACTTATAGATGATTTTATGGGAGATATTATTTATTTAACATGGTTAAGTTTGTTAACAATAATAATAGGAATAATTGGCTACAAGATATACCCAATAATTATTACAGTACAGTTACTAACCACACAACAACAATTACAACAACTACCGCCACCAATTCCACTTAGAAATATGTAAAATTGTATTGTTTTCATTTAATATGTATTAACTATATAATTTATTGATAAAGGATATTATTATTTATAGTTATATATATAATATAATGATAATAATGTAAAAATGTACAAATACGATAATATACTGTAAAATATGAGGTCATATTTTTTTTAGATTGGGGACTGTAGTATTAGTATAGTATAAATAATTTTTAGATTAGGTATTAATTTTAATGCTAGGTAAGGGGTTTTTGTATATGTAACCTAGATTAAGAAAAAAATAAGGTTATTTAAAATTTAAAAATTTGTGATGACATCAGTTTTGTGATGTCCTAGTTTTAACTATGATATAAATATAGGGTTTTGAAAAAGGAAGAGAGAGACGGTGGAGACACACGAAGACGTTGTCTATTGTGTTTAGTCTCCTCCCGTTTGATTTGTATTTGCGTTATATGTTAGTAATTTGTTTTTGTGTTTTTTTAAATATATTTAAATATTAATAAATGTATTTATATTAATTATTATATTATTTTATTTTGTGTGTGTTTCACATACAACAATTCTGTGTTGGAGAAATATTAGCAACAACTCTCAGGTTATCATTCAATATAAAAATAGTAAAAACTAATATAAATTAAATAAAACAATTTTATTTTTTTAAAAAAAAGGTATCTAGCATCAGGTGACAGTATGACAGATGTTATGTATAATTTTCGCATTGGCAAATCAACTTTATCAAAAATTATTTTAAAATGTTGTAATGTTTTGTGGGATATATTAATAGATAAGGTTAATATTTATTCTTAAATATATGAGCTTATGGCACAATATATAAATGGTTAATTTTCTAGGTAATACCAAAACTCACTGAAGACAAATGGTTAGAACTCGCTAAAGAGTTTGAAAGCAAATGGCAAATGCCTCATTGTGTATCTGCTATTGATGGTAAACATGTTGTACATCAAGTATGTAAACATGTAATTGGATAATATAATAGGTATAAGTTTTTCCTTTTTTTTTTGTTCATAGGCATTTGCTAATAGTGGATCAATAAATTATAATTATAAAGGGAGTCATAGTACTATCCTCTTAGCATTATGTGATGCAAATTATAATTTCTTAAGTGTCAATATTGGAATGCCTGGTAGATGCAGTGATGCTGGAGTATTCAGGTCCAGTGTAATGGGTAGACAAATCATTAATAATGAATTTAATTTACTGAAACCATCTCCAATAAGTTGTAATTTTGAAAACATTCCTTACTACATTGTTGGAGATGAAGCTTTTCCCCTATTGGTTAATTTAATGAGGCCTTATCCTGGTAGATGAACATCAAAATTACCTCTCAAAGAATCCATTTTTAATTATAGGTACCTATATAGTTCATTTTTATTACAAGTATCTAATTAAAAACATTTATATACACTAATCAATACAGTTAAATACATATTTATAATTAAAATCAGGTTAAGTAGAGCAAGACGGTGCATTGAAAACTGTTTTGGTGTTTTAGTCTCGAGATGGAGAATATATAAAACAATAATTTCAGCTAATGAAGAAACAGTTGTAGGAATAATAAAAGCCACTGTTCTTCATAATTTTATAAAAAATAAAGAAACTGATACAGGTTAGCTCTTATTTACAATTATATTATCAAGTAGTTAAACTATTTTACCACTTTAACCAATTTAAATTTACATACTCGTATTATTCAATACAATTTCAGGTCTAAATTCTTATTGCTCACTGGATATAAATGAAATACGTCAAACAGCAACCAACCAACAATTATCTGGTTTACAACCTATTGGTCAGATAGGGTCCAATTTCTATAGCAGAAATGCAAAAGAAGTAAGAAAAAGTTTGACAGAATATTTAGCAGGCGAAGGTTCTGTTCATTTTCAATATAAAAATATTTAGTACAAATGTAAATGTTTATTATAAATTTAAATTAAGGTATAAAAAATGTATATACATATTATATATATATAAAATTTATATTGTAAATTATAATGTGTTTATTATAAATGGTCTTATATACATACTCGTAAACTTATTCTAATTCATTTATAACCATAGTTATAATTTTACCTTGAAGTTCAATTTTCTTTTTTTTTGGCAAGTTTTCCATTAACCTTCCAGCGGGCGCGCTACCTGCAATAACAAGAGGAGTCGCGTGTTGTAAAATTTACAACGTATCTATAATATGCGATTATAATCGTAAATAAGTATAACTATTGTATTAAATACGTAAGGAATTAATTTTATTTAATAAAATACAATAAATGATTATACGCAATACATAAGTTTTGATTCAAAATTATTATAATTAAAAAAGTCACATCTGAATAAAATAAATATTAATTTAAAAATAAATAAAAAACTTGATTAAATGTAGATTTACAAACATATCCTCTTGTTATAAAATTATTGACAATAAATATATATAATAATGTTATTCAGAGTAATATTCATTATCACTCTTAGAACACTGTTCACAAATAATTACTTTCGTTGAATGTACTTTACACACAAACCTCATACATTTAGTACACTTCATAGATGTAGCATCATTTTTTTTTTCTTCCACACTCAAAACATGTGCCTCGTTTTGTAGAAGACGTTAAAAAGTTACCCGTTGTACTTTTAACAGCATATCTACTTTTCAAAAAGGACGATATATCTGATGGTAAATTTGAAATTTTTGAACGAGAAATAAGATGTTCCTTCATGAGATCAAACGCTAAAGTTTTCAAAAAAATTCTTCTAGTTTTTAAGGTTTCGTCATGTTTGGAGTATGAATAAAGTACCTGCGCATTTATACCAGAAATGTTCATCAAACTATAAAATATAACAAGTGGCCACCTTTTTGTAATTCGGGAAACTGAGTATGCCGCACACATTTTATCAACTGTATCAACGCCACCTTTAGTAGAATTATAATCCATAATTATTTCCTGTTTACGAGTTTCTACATCAATTTTTGAATCGTAATGCATTGTCGAAAGTAAAATTAAACATATGAAACTAATGTTTTATTTTTTTGAAAACCGAATATGCATGAACCAACATCTTTTTTTTTATGGGGTAAAAATTCTATAGGTATTTCCCTCTTATTTTTTTTCAAAGTTCCAGTAAGTGTGATTTTTTTTTGTAATAAGTAATCTGCAAGTGGAATACTTGTATACCAATTGTCAGTTGTAAGATTGCGATTGGAATTTTCAATTGGTTTTACTAATCTTTTCACAATATCAATTGGAGAATTAGAAACTTCATAAGGCCCAGGAGGTTGTTTTCCAACATAAACTTCAATTTTGCTTGTGTAAAATGTTTTTGCATCACATAAAGCAAACATTTTGATGCCATATTTAGCTGGTTTACTCGGAATATACTGTATCCATTGACACCAGCCACGAAATGGATGTAACATTTCATCAATAGTAGTATATTCGCTCAAGTTATAATTCTGATTGATATTTTTCAAGAAAAGTTCAAAAATAGTACGAATCGGTGCCATTTTATCTATTTTTCTTCTTTCAACCCTCGTTTCAAGATCATCAAATCTTAGACATCGACTCAAAAATAAAAATCTTTTATAACTCATAGTTGCTCTAGTTACTTCTATACCAGAACCATCTGAAGCCCACAATTCTTTCACATTAGCATGGTGTCCTTTTTTTATTCCGATCAAAAATAAAAGTCCGTAGTAAGCCAATATTTCACATCTTGACGTTTCTAAGCAGTCTATTGGTCTAGAATATTGTACTCGTCGTCTCAAATTACTTATATATATATTAGTGTACTTTACTATTTCGTCTGTCATCTCAAGATCAATTATTTTTATAAATGCATCCATCGGACAACTAATATTTCTCGCACAATCTTTTGGACCTGGGACCACATTTATTATATTTTGTTGCCTGATTTTTGTTGTTGGAAATTCTTTTTTCCTCCATTCAGTTATTTTATCTTTTCCAATATACACTGTATCATTATCCATATACTCCTCTAATTCATTATCTGATAAATCTTGTTCCGAATTACTTTGGTGATCACTTACCTCTATATCTTCAATACTAAGATCATCATCACTTTCCTGGTCATCGACAGAGTCTATTTCTTCATCAAAAGTATCTTGAAGTAACTTTTGAATATGTTCAACTGTAATTGGTTTCGACCTAAAATAAAATGTAAATAATGAACTAAAATATGCGAATTATTTATATATATATATATATATAATATATATTAAATATGTATATTAAAATATGATATAATGTTATAATGTAATACTTACATTATATTTTTGTTAAAATAACACAAAACTTATATAATTTTGAATAATATATAAAATAAACAATTTTTACACGACACGACGCGTGTTGTATTCTCGTCAACACGATAGACTCGACTGTGTTGAAATGTGGTTTTTAATCAAAATAGTTATTAAAACAGTAAGAGATTAATATTGATTATAACTAATAACATTTTTGAGGAATACCCATACTGCTGATAAGATAAGAATAGTTTATACGTAGTAAATGTGCATTAATACTTAACTGTTGTACAATTTACAACAACGCGCCCGCTGGAAGGTTAAACTTACTAAATATGAACCAAATTTCATTTCGGTTACTTCAGGCTCTTGAAAAAAATCCTTAGGTGGAGGAATAGGCCTGTTTTGTTTTAATTCCTCTATCAAAGATCCCATGTGTTTCAAAAGTTGTACTTGTACTTTCTAGTAAAATAAATATATTACAATACATACATTATATATTTAATAAAATTAAAATAAATAATTTTATAGTTAATTACAATCAACTTGTGCTATTTTTTATTATAATAGATACTTTAATGCATGTAGATAATTTAACGATAAAATAATTTTGATATTTTAAATTTGACTATTTAATATGACTAATAATGATCATAATCCGGGCCTGTATATAACAATAAAAAATACATTTTAAATGAACTTACTCTTAGAACGTTTTTGCATCGGTGTAGATGTTTCCTCTTGTGGCGACATTAAATTTTCAGTTACACTAAAATGAAATTCAAATATGTTATTTTAATAATGGTAAATTAATCATAAATAATAAAATGTACTTTTTATTAACGGTCATGACATCATCTAAGAAGACTAAACTTTTTAAATGAGCCCATTCATTTTTTTTACCACCTGCAGCACCACTTGGTTCACTTTTTTTTTCTCGGGTATATTTTTCTTTTAAGTATTTCCAACTCTTTTGGAGACTTTCAATGGAATATTTACCTAATAAATTATCAAAAATATTTTAAAATATTAATTACTTGAAGTTTTATAAACTTAATTAACATTTTTATTTGAATATTGAATTTTAATGATTCGCATGGAAATAAAATTAGTTTTTTCTATAAAAATAATATAGTTCTTACCATCGAAATTGACAAAAATTTGATTCCACAAATTCCTCTTAACAGTGTCTGACCTTTCACTTAAAGACATTTTAAAATTCCATATAGGTCTGCATGTTTCAACACATGCAATTAATTTATGCATGTCTTCCTTAGACACACCTTCAGTAATTGATTTATTATTATTTGTGTTACATTTAGATACCTTAACATCTATGATAATTAAAATTTAATGTATAAATAAACTATCGAACATAAGGATATATTATAATTTTTATTTACTCAAGTCTTTAGAAGGTTCTTGAATAATTTCTTCGTCCGATGATAAATCTGTAAACATAGATTTTTTTGGTAATATTTTCACCGTATCATGAACTGGATTAACTGGAACATTGTCTTCTGTAATATATATTTAAAATTGTATCTTAATATATATTTTTAAACTAAATATAAAATAAGTATATAATATTATGTACTTTGAAAACAAGTATGTGGTTGTATACCATTAATGACAAACACATTGCAATGGCAACAGTATTTTCCCTAAAAATTTAAAATTTACATTATTATTAAAGTGTATCAATTAAAATATTATTATTTTATAATATAAAAAACCTACCTTTACATATGACATAATTAATTTATAACTTTTATTAAAATTTGAAAAAAAGAAGATATAATAAAATTATATTTAAAATAATTAATAATTTTCTATTTTTTATTGGATAACCAATATTAACCACACGGTCAAAAGTTGAATACATTCAACTTCGTGGTAACGTTTGGTTACTACAAAAACGTGCAAAAAATACACAGCATACCACATGGTATAAAACTTTAACCAATGTGGTTCAGCCAATCAGAAATAAGAAATTTACACGACACGGTGTAGTGGGAACGCGGCTTAAAACATGATTGTAACCACGACTGGTCTACCATGAAAACATAATAACCACTAATGATAACAGATTGACGATAGTCGATTATCATCAATGATAAGTGAGAACTAATAAAAAAAACTATAAAATATTTTTTTAAAAATTTGAATAATGTATACAGTATAGGTACTACCTGGTACCTACTATTTAACCAGTAGACTTATATTTATTAGTATTTAGTAGGTACACACTTCTCGAATCCGTAGTGCACACTTCCAATTTCGGATTACACACTTTGTGTCGGAGTTCACTCAAAAATAGGCCCTGGTTTAGTTTATTACAATATTATGTCCTAACTATATAATTTTATATTAATATTTTTATACGAGTACATTGCTACACAATACGATTGACGAAGTTTGTGATTAGGGTAGACTAAATTTTTTTAGATAGAAATTATATAAACAAAAATATATAAGTTTAAAATGTATATTATTTTAATTTTAACTACAAGGACAACGGC
>JAIUCT010007734.1:1753-22545 GCA_021307375.1 Tetraneura akinire
TTTTTTTTTTTTTTATATGTATAAGTACCTATATAAAAATTTTTTTTTTTTTTTTTTTATTATAATTATATATTTTTGCATTATGTATGTGTAATATGAGTTATAATTGTATATATTAATATCGTTATGATATTATTATTTGTTATAATTGATTTCTTGTATAGATAAAAAGTTTGTTAAATTCATTTTAATATTTTATAGTTTGTTATTATTACAGTTTATAATTTTTTGTATAGAACTTGCAAAGTTGTATTTATAATTTGTAATTTAATGTGTAATACTTTATTTAAATAGTTTAAGCTTTGTCTGTTTGTTACTATTCTTTTCTGGGGAAATACGGTTTTAGGCGTCTAACATGTATAATGTCTTCTATTTCTTTGTTGTTTAATGTTAGTTTTATTTTATAATTTAAATCGTTAATTTTCTCTAATATTTTAAAAGGGCCCTTATATTTAGGTCCTAGTTTAGGACTTTTTCCTACTTCTAAGAATGGGAATTTTATCATTACTAGGTCATTTGGTTTAAAGTCTATTGTCTGATGTTTTTTTGTCATGATATTTTTTTTGTATTATTTGTGCGTCTTGTGTTATTTTAGGTATTTTATTTCTAATTTCATTTAGTTCGATTAATGCACCTTTAATATCGTAAGGTATGTTTTCTGGAATAAGTTTATTATCGACAGAAAAATATGGTTCAAAACCATGCATTAAATAAAAAGGACTGAATTTAGTTGTGGTTTGGGGGGTGGCGTTATATGCTAGTGTTACGTAAGGTAAGTAGTATGACCACTTTGATTGGTCTCCATTTTCTAGGTAATTTTTTAATGAATTGCATAATATACCGTTTATTTTTTCCACTAATCCCTGGGTTTGTGGTGAATAGCTTGTGGAAATTATCTGTTTGATACCTAGATTGTTGCATATATTTTCTATTAATTTATTTCTAAAATGGGTCCCTCTGTCTGACGAAAAATTCTTGAAACATCCCCATTGTGATACTATATCTATTATGAGTTTAGCTGTACTTTCGGCGGTAGCTGATTGTACTGCTTTAGTAAAAATAAATTTCGTGGTGTTATCAACAGCTACTAATATGTATTTTTTATTATTGCTAGATACTAGTGGACCTAAATAGTCGAAAGTTAATCTATTTAGTGGTTTTCCGTCCGTTATAGGTATTGGATGAAGTAATCCTATTGGTTTACCTGTCATTTTTTTATTTATTTGGCATTCTGAACACGATTTTATGAAATTTGTTGTGTCTTTAACTATTGTAGGCCAGTAATATTTATTTTGAATTTTATGAATGGTTCTAGATATACCTGTGTGACCTCCATTGGGAGTCTCATGATAATATCTTAATATATTAGTGATTAATGATTCTGGTATTACGAGTATTAGACTTTGACTTTTGGGTGGTGTGTATCGTTTGTAATATAGGACATTGTCATGTATGGTAAATCGCCTAGATTTTCTAAGTATATTCTTAGGTGCATCTTCATTTAATATTGCTTTTATTATATTGGTGCAAAACGTGTCTTCTTTTTGTTTATTTATTATATCGGATGTATTTATTGAAAACTGATTATCATATTTTTCGTTAGAATTAATTAATGTGGTCTTAATATTATTTAAATTGTATCTAGAAAGCGCGTCGGCAACTTTATTTTCCTTCCCCTTTTTGTAAATTATATTAAAATCGAAATCTAAAATTTTTAAAGTTAATCTAGCAATTCTAGCAGATGGTATTTTTAAATTTTTATAATATTGTAAACTTATATTATCGCAAAATACTGTGAATTTTCTTCCCCATAAATATTCCCGAAAATACGTGATACCGAAACATAATCCTAATAATTCGAGGGTAGTGGATGAATAAGTTTTTTCGGCGTCCAGTAATTTTCTGGATGCGTAACCTATAGGGTGTAGTATTAGGTTGTCGTCAGCTTGTTCCATACACGCGCCTAATCCTAATATTGACGCGTCTATTGTTAGAAATACATGTTTATCGTCATTAAAGTGTGAAAGTAAAGGTTCGGAAGTCAAATATTTTTTTAATTTATTGAATGATATATCAAGTTCGTCGGTCCATGTTATTTTATTTGTGTTCTTTTTTATTAATTCTGAGAGGGGGTGTGCAATTTTTGCGAAATCCTTAACATGATTTCTGTAATATGAACACATGCCTATAAATGACCTAACGTCTTTAATTGTCTTAGGTATTTTAAATTCTGTAATTGCTTTAATGTTTGTGTCAATGGGGCATATACCGTTGGTTGATATTTCGTGTCCTAATAATTTAATTTTATTATAAAAAAAATGACATTTTTTTGTCTTAAGAGAAAAATTCATTTTGTCCATTATTTTAAAAGTTTCACGTAAATTGTTTAATGCACAATCAAAATTTTTTCCATATGATGCTAAGTCGTCGATGTATATAACTAATGATTTATAAAGAAGTGGAGAAAAAGCTTCATTTAAAGTTCTTTGGAATATTGCACTACTGTTTTTAAAACCTTGTGGTAGTCTAGTGAATGTCATTAATCCTAATGCCGAAGTAAATGCAAGTTTGTATTGGTCTTCTTCATTAACCGGAATTTGGAAAAAACCACTGTTTAAATCTAAAGAAGTGAAATATTTAGAACCCTCTAAAGCTCGTAATAGGTCCGCGGTGCGTGGAATAGGATATTGGTCACATTCAACCCTTTCGTTTAATTCTTTATAAGACACGACTAGTCGATATGTGCCAATTTCTTTCTTTTTTACTAAAAATGCGGGGGCAGCAAATTTCGATACAATCGGTTTAACTATACCGGCCTGTAAAAATTTATCTATTTGACTTTTAAGCTCTTCCCTTTGCTGTGGAGATATCCTGTGGGGTGCATTAAATTTTGGGTCTTTATAATTTTTTATCATTTTAATTTGACACGGTTTTACATTGGCTGGTTTTATATTAGAAATATCTGTCGTAAAAATATGTAAATATTCGTTTATTAGGTTGGCGACCTGATTGTGTTGTGAGATGGTTAGATTATGAGAAATAGAGAATGGAGTTCCTTCAAGATCGTTAATTGTTATTTTGTTATTTGTGTTAATATTGTGTATATATTTTGAATTATTGTCGTTCGTGTTATTATTTTTTATTCCTATATGTTCTGATTTATTAAGTGATTTTTCGTCGGGTTTAGAATTTTTTAATAAAACGGTATTATTTGTTTGATTATGGTCATAGCGTATTATTGTGTTTATGTATTTTTTATTATCTTTATAAGTTATATCGGTATCAGTAGTATGTAAAATTATATTTATGTCGTTTTCGCTTTCCATATTGTGTGGAGGCTTATTATTGTGTGCAGTACTCGTATTTTCATTCGAGTCTTTATAACAGTGAGATTTTAGTGAAATTTTTATAGATGGAATTGTGGGTATGTCGTTTATGTAAGTAATAATATCGGGAATTCTATTTGATTTTTTATTTGTTAGTGTACCTGGTACCCAGTGAGAATTTTTATTTACGTTGTATAATACTATAACGGGTCGCTGTCCCTTTTCGTATGCAATGCCGGTATTATTATTATCGTTGTATATGTATGTATTGTGACCATAGTGGTCCGCGATAGCGGCTAATTCGTCATCGGCCCACCAGTAATTTGGTAATTTCGACAAATTAAATAATTCTAATAATTCTAATATGGATGTGATTTTATTAATTTTATTGTCATTAAGTGCATTACAAATTGCGTATATACCACAATTACCATCCCCCGGAACGTTTTCACCCGGTTTGTAATTAGAGAATATATTAAGTGTATTATATGTATTGGTTTTGTCATTTGTACTGTTATGAATTAAATCATTTACAATCGGTTTATCATTGTTTATTTGCTGTTCGTTGTTATTTTGTGTTTTTTATATTAGTATAGTTATTGATGTTTGGGTGTTTTATTGAGTTTATTGCATTTGTTATATGATTGTTTAGTTTGATAGTGAAAGTGTTGTCTAATGTGATATTTTTTTTATTATAGTCTATTATGGCCCCATGTTTTTTTAGAAATTCGCAACCTAAAATTATTGCGGAGGATAAATTTTTTATAATGTATGCATATACTTGATATTCTTTTCCTAAGTTTATATTAATGTAAGTGCACCCTGAGCATTCTAGCGATTCGTTATTAGGTCCAGATAATTCTATGTTTGATTTATAAATTATTTGATTTGTGTTTATCAAATTATGTCTGATACAGCAAACGTTAGCCCCTGTGTCTATTGTTATTTGTGTTAATTTATTGTTAACTAATGTATTTATGTATAGAAGGTCTGTAGTTGTTTGTACTTTATTTATTGTGTTATGTTTAGGTGCTGTTTTGAAGGTTGAACTATTAACAGCAGAGTTTAACCTTTTATCTAGTTTTTTGTGTTGTTAACGAACTTAAAGCAAGTGATAGCAGAGTGCCCCGAATTATTACATAATTGACATTTTTCGCTGTTTGATGGTTTATTTTTATAGAAACATTTGTCTACCGTGTGGTTGGTTTTGTTACAAATTGTGCATTTTTTGTTGTATTGTGTGTTATTATGCGGTTGTTTATTAACTTGTGGTATGTGTGTGGCGGCATTACTGTGGGGAGGTGGTTGATTGAAAGCGTATGGGTAATTTACCCAGTATGGGGCTTGTGTGTGCCATGGTTGTTTGTTAATATTATTCATGGGATTGTATTGATTTTGTTCTTGGTAATTAGTTTTATTATTGTTTAATAAATTATTATTAATTTTCTTTAGTTCATTAATTTCGTCTTGTAGTTTATTAAATTGTGCTGTGTAATTATTAGTATTTATTTGTTGGATTTTGTTTTGAATTATTGAATTTTGTATTTCCTGGGGGGATTGGGTTGTTTCCCCTGTTATCATAAATTCTATCAATTCGTATTTTCTAACATTTTTCTTTAGTTCGTCTAATGTGTCATTTCCCAATATCCCTATATATCGAGCGATTGATGGTTTTAATCCTTTTAATATATTCCTAACCATTTCACTCTCCGGCATATTCATATCAATACGCCGGCAGAGTGATTCGGCCTCGTTAATATAAGTGACAGTTGGTTCGTCCGGTAATTGTTTTCTTTTTTCTAACATTAATTTAATCATATCTTTTTGAGCTATTGGTTCAAATTCAGATCTAAGTTTTTTTTCTAATTCGTCCCATGTTAATTCTTTACAACTATCCTGTAGATTTTCATAGAAAGTAAGGGCCGCTTTTTCTAAATAGACTGCAATATACAATGTTTTTTCTTTCTCGGACCAGCCATTTATGATAGCTGCTCGTTCGAATTTTTTTAAAAATGAATTAATATTTTCTGATAAGTCACCTGCGAAATTGCCTGGTTGATAGAATGGTCTTTTATTTTCGGCCATATTAGTATTTATAATATTTTCTGATTCAGAAAGTGGGTGAGGTAAAAAATTTATTTCACTCTCCGTAGTTTGAAAATCGATGATAGTGGATTCCCCCTTTAAATAAGTTAAGAGTCTTTGTCGTAACGTAAGTACTACACCGGTTGTTAATAAGTTTCTACGTTCAAGTTCAGTAATTAATTTGTCTTTGTTTAATTTGTGTACCCAACCCGTTGATATTTTGGAGAAATCTAGTTCAGGGAATTTTAACGTCTCAGAGGAGTTAATATTAATAGACATGTATTAAATTTTTTATGCAATTTTGTTTATAATATATTATGTTCTGTTTATGATATTTATGAGAGGTGGGTGATTATGTGATAATTAATAATAATCAGCTTGAAATTATTTCTAAAATTTATGTTAGTAAGCAAGCGTTTGTGTTTTTAATTATTATATATACTTTTTAAATAAAATCTCTTAATATGTAGAATATTAGGTTAATTATTATATTTACGTATTATATGCGTTTTTCAATCAAATCTTTTAATATGTAGAATATTAGAAATGATAATTATAAATTGTAACTATAATTATTGGTAATTATATTTGTCTTACGTTTTTATATTTTAATATTTTAAATGCAATTATGTATGTAAATGTTTATGTATAAATAATATATATATTTTTTACTTTATTATTATTTTATATCTGCTTTGTTTTTTTTTTTTTTTTTTTTTTATATATATAAATATATATGTAATTTTATAATGGATAATATATGTATGATTAATAATTTTCGTAAAATAATTCAATATCTATCTAAATATGTATTTGTACTCATATATATCTTGTATATCTCTTAGTATCAAAAAAAATGAAACTAAACCTGTGTTGGGCGCCACTTTGTAATAACACGAAAAATAAAAATATGGGGAAAATAGGGGAAAGATGGAATGGATGGTATATGGTATGGGGTTAGTTGGGGGAACAGGGAATAGTGTTATTATAAAGAATATTTATTTAAGTGTTATTGCCTTCCCCCCTGTGTCGGAAGGGTTTCGGGGTAATGAGTTCGAAAGTCACCAAGATATATATGAATATACGAGCGTTGATAACTTACACGTCAATACTAAATTAATTTAATTGATATAATTATTTGTTATATTGCTTTATGAATTTAATTTAATTTTATGTTATTACTATTGTGAAATAAGATCTAAATGTGTCTCGGCTATTATTTAAAAGAAGAGTTTATTTTTGATACATAACAATATTTATATTCTTATTCGAGTTATATTATTTTAGTTATATCTTAAAATGTAAGCGTGTTAGTTATGACTTCACAAATCAGATGATTCGTAAAACCACTAATGACTAAATAAAAATAATAATAATTACAACCTTGACTCCAGCGACGATAATTGAAAGTGGGATTGTTGAACTCGTACAGGTTGTATAAGAGAAATAAATAAAGCTGTTGAAATTGTTGATGGGTACGTATCTGCTAGTATCGAGACGCCGTCAAGAACCTCCAAAAACAATCCTTCTTTCGTGGTGTAAGTCGCGTGCTGACTAGAAATTGACTGGGGGGTGTGCGCGCTTTTTAGGGTGTATTTATGCCCTAGATTTCTAACGGGACTTCTAGCGGGGATTCTAACGGGATTTTTGAACGGGGTTTGTAACGGGACTTCTAATGGGGTTTGTAACGGGATTTTGAACGGGGTTTGTAACGGGACTCCTAACGGGACCCTCATGAGTGTTTCGTTAAAAAGCGTGACGGCGTTCCGATACATCAGATTTGTTTATTACATAAAATCACCAAAAGAAACATAGATAACACTTATTAGATATAATTTGAAAATAAATTGATGATATATCGTTATATCATTACAATTTAAACTACACATACAAGACAAATTGACACTTAGTGCTCGGTAACTGAACAGAGACTGATTTAATAACATTTTCGCCACTTTATTATAACATTATGGGGGAATTTATAATATATTAATATGTTATAGCATGTTTTACTCATAATTTCTGAGAAGTAACGGCTTATAATTCTCACGATTAAGCAAATATAATATTATATTTATAATTTATAAGACCTACCACATCCTTTGCATTTCTAAATAGCAATAACTCATCTAACCTATCCTAAAATACCTATGGTAATTGATACCATTGTATCTAGGATCTAATAATTGAGCAGCTAAATTAATTGGTTCGGTTGCCATATTTTTTCTATATTCTATGCATGATAAAATATTTTGTTTTTCTTTAGATGTTGATACCAAATTATGTATATTTTTTTTAATTTTATAAAATGCACATATAACATCTGACAAATTACTAGTCCCGACTCTAATGAATTAATCCAAATTGAAAAAGGTTCAAGTATGTTCAGGAGTTTTTCAACTTGCCAAAATACATTATTATCTAATATTTTAATTGAAGAAGTTTTATTCAAATATTTAATAGTTTTCTGAGATATGGCTACTTGTTGCAAATATTGTTTATTAAAAATCACACTCTTTAAACATTGCCATTACCCATGTCATAATGGTGATATTATTCCACACACCAACAGGCTATTAATATATTTTCATTATTTTTAATTTATTTATAATAACATTATATAGTTTATATTCCTAATTAATGTATGATTATAATTATTTTCTATCTATTATTTATTTATTTTATAAAATTTTATTTTAATCATTTTTTTGATCATTATAATATTTTTTTTACATTATTTTGTGTATTGTTATACTTCTCCTTCCTCATTTTATTACTATATTTTCATTGCCTATTACTTCTAAAACTTCAAATGGTCCTGTCCATAAAGATCTTAATTTACTCTTTTGCGTATTATCTTTTAGTAACACTAAATCTTTAACATGTATTTCTATAGCATTCTCCTGATCATATTCTTTTTTTAGATTTTATTTTATTTTGTATTAATTTTTCTCTCGCAATTTTATGTGATTCTTGTAAATTTTGTTTTAGGTCATAATGATAATTATCGTAATTATATCTAGGTTCTGGTTCACATTTTAATTTTATATGAATTTTTACATCTCTTCCATACACTAATGCATGTGGTTGATAATTCATGGATGTAAGTTCTATGTGACCTCACTAAACTTCCGTTCGTTTGTGGACGAATAGGACTGGTGTTCATTTTATTTATCTTTAATAATTTGCAGACTTCAATAAATATTCCACTTAGAAATTCAGTACCATAATCGGTTAAAATTGTCTCAGGTATCCCATGAATACATACAAAGTGTATCACAAAAGCCTATGCTACAGTATTAGCCTGGAGATCGGGTAAAGGTATAAAAGATATTCTTTTCGTATCATAACCTAATTCCTGAACAATAAAATGAGCGTCATAATTAGAGAGATTATGCAAAAAATACGGCACAAAGATAGGCATTTAAAGCAGTAAATTACAGTTCCTACATAAGGATTTCCTGAATTGACCGGATAGATGATGATGATCGGCGACCTTAATATTTAAATTATTATATTCAGATTTACATAAATTATAACAATTATTAACATCATGAAGTCGCTTTTCATCATCAGTTACTATTATTGGTACATTATAATTAAATAATTTTTCTATCCGTTGAACAATTTCAACTAAAGTTACTACAAATTGTTTTGCAACGTCCTGTTGTAATTCACATAATAGCTCATAGGCTTATGTGTTTGAAAAGCTTGGGTACTAGTACCCTTACTTTCAAAACACTATAAGCAGAGCCTCAAAGTCTGCATATATGACAATCAGATGACGCTGTGTTTTGTTCAAAGCTTTAAATTCTAACTTTTCACCTTTAGCTGGGATTTGAGGTAATATAGGTTTACGTGGCCCACATATCAGTTTGTGTTGATCCAAAGCTGACTGACCACTTAATTTATATCTATATTGCCTGTTGTCGTAAGACATAAAACATCTCTTACAAAAAATTAAATTTTCTGTATGGGATGTTTTTTGTCCGTGGACAAGTCTAGAAATATTGGAAATAAATGCGTAGTGTGCTTTATGGTCATTAGTTATTAGAAGATTAAAATGAACAGTTTTCTCTTCATCCACAACTTTCAGCGTGTACACTGAGTGCGTTTTATTTTTTATTTGTTTTAACTCATTGACATTAACCGAAACATTATTTTATTTTTTTCAAAAAATTTTATATCTGAAATTGGAGTAGGGAAGGACAGCCCGGTATAATTATATTTACCCTCTTAAGCGATATAATTCTGCCCAACGCGATTTCTATTAATTCCTATAACATGTTTAGCTATAATAGCCCACTTAAAACAATAACCGTAATTATTTTGTGGGTTAATAATAGCTTTTTTAATTGAAATATCGTTCGGTAGAGGTATATACGAACCACCCATTGGTATATACTTGTATATAACAACGAGTAATCCGTCAATACTTTGGAGGATAAATCCGCTGTCTTTTCCCTGATAACAATCTTCCTCGGCTAATAATTTTATAAAAGCGTCATCGAAAATTTTTGTTACCGAACATGCAATAAAAACCTCCTTAGCAGAGGTCTTAAACGCTCTATTATTTAAAGACCTCTCCACGTTAGGTTTATTATATGTCCCCTCCAATTTCAGATGAAATTTAATTGGATTATCAGCTAAATGCGAATTTAACAAATCGACTAACCTGGATTTAACCGAATTGAGAAAATCTGTGTAATTCTGAATATTCTGTGTGTTTTTTATATAGTGTTATGAACTTAGCACAACAATTTAAAATAATAAAATGAACGCTTAACAAAAATAATTTTAATAACTGTGTTTATTAATTAAACAAATATCGGTGTACAACTTGTCTGTTTTTACGTAGTTTCAAGACTGACTGGGCTCCGTCGTATCGCGAGGACGGTGACGAGTGTTGACCATAATGTGCATGTTCAGTATATCCTTTTCACTCGTCGCCGTCCAACACACAATTCCTGATGCTCTGTGTTTTAACATTATTAATATTAAATAATATACTCGAATATAAAATAAAATATTCAGGGGTTCATAACAATAGTACCGAACAATTTTTCTATTAAATGACGAACCAACTTCCACGAACCCGGGTCTTTGAACCAGCTCTAATCGAGACCTCTTTTGTTTACCTAATTGATGTTTACAGGAGGGGGCTAAGAAAGAAAAAAAGAAGTAAATAATTTAATATAGGTAATAAAAAGAAAAAAATATCTAACCTCGATTATCAACATATTCTTTTTCCCATTCAATGCATGCTTTGATACATGCATCATCTGGTAGCTGGTTTAAATTCCACAAGTCGTCTGGATTTGTCATGAAATAAAAATAAATAAAATTATATTTATTAATTATGAACTATAAAATATTATAGTATAAAAATTTCTACCTTGATTTTTTTCATGCTCCATCTCCCACTGATTTTGACCAAGTATTGTCTGAAAGTTGACTCAAATGCCAATCATCTAAAAGAGTAATAATAATGAATAAAAATGCACCTTTAAATGATTACATAACATACTTAAATTACGTTGTTCGGATTGTAAATCTTGGTCCTGATCAGATGAATTGATATAATTACCTAAAATAAATTACAAAAAAAAAAAATGTTATAAAAAATATTAGTCATATAGCAACATTATTAAAATCATACTTGATGTTGATAGCCCAGCAGGTAAATTTGATACTATTATCCCAGGATTAATATCCATATAATTATCTAAAAGATATTTAAATATATAAAATATAATATATGTATATAACATGCTTGAATTACAGTTTCTAGATTTTAAATTATTTTGCGTGATCCCACGTATAATAAGTTTAACTATTCTTTATACGTGGTGTTACAATGCAACGCGTTCTACGCTTGTATGACGAAGTAAGTTCCACTCGCCGTCTTGAAAGTACTTCAGTGATGTTGAATTAAATAAAATAACAATTTTACAAAGTTAAAATGTAAAATAGTTTATTTTATTAATAAGTATAAAGACAGTGAATTAACACTACCTGAGATATAATAATTAAATATTCTTAAGACTAATGGGTTTACTCAGCAGTTGACCAATACTAAAAGTAATGAGAGCGTCAACGGCGTTTCGTCCCTTAAGAATATAAAATTACATCTAAAATCTAACATGCACCATCACCTGTATATATAGTAGGTCCACCCGGATTTAGGAGAAAAGAAAGGATTGTTTGTTACAATAAGTTGACGGCCTCGAAGGTTTGTTGTACTTAGAGAAAAACAAAAATATGTTTTTCTGGGTGGTCGCCGTTGTTTTCGGAAGATCACAAAATGACGAGGCCATGCACCCCGGCGTGGAAGACGGTTCTCACGAATTCAAACTAGTTTTATATATTATATCTGTTATATGACATTTGTGCGTTGATACGTAAATAAGTTGGTGTCCTCGATAGGTTTACTGTACTTAATGAAAAACAAAAATATGTTTTTCTGGGTCTTCGTTGTTGTTTTCGGATGGATGACAGAATGACGAGGCCGTGCACCCCGGCGTGGAAGACGGTTCTCACGTACTCAAACTAGTTTATATATATATATTATATCTGTTATATGACATTGTGCCTCTTCGAGTGGTAAATATATTAAAATGTGTTTACCGTTTTTATCGAGTTCATGTACTCCCGGCGTAAGGTTTCTAAAAAGACCTTCAACTCGTATTGAAAGTAAAAAAACAGATTATGCGTCTCCGAGTGGTAAACAACTTATATAATAAAAATAATATTAATTCAAAAAGTAGTACACATATTGGGTTTACTACACTTGTATGAATGCTGAATCATGATCAAATATTATAAAATAATATAATAAAATTATTAAATATATTATATTTAAAGGATGAAAAAAAAATATATTATATAATAATATTGTAATACAATAGAAATGAGTGATCAAATATAATATTAAAAGTAATGAGTATAATTTATGATAAAATCCTGAATAATTTTATCAAAAAAAAAAAAAAAAATATATTTATATATAAAATGTTAATTATGAGGTGACAATTTTATTCTGTCATCACTTCATTATCTTCTCCTTTGTTTGTATATGACCAAATATCTTCTGCAATAGTGGCAATTTCATTACCAATTTTATCCTCCTCTTCAGTCCAATAATTCCTAATTCTCACGATTAAGCAAATGGAACATTTAACACTAGTCTTAATAACTAATACATAAATACCTTAAAACTAAATATAATTATAATGTATTTGATGTATCGCACGACCTGTTTTGACCACTGGAACTGATGTTATGATTGGCTCGTATGAAAATGGTGACTGGATGGCGAGACGTCGGATAATGAACAAATTGCTCGCGCAGGGGCGAGTACAGCGCGTAAAAGACGCAATTTATAAATTACTTCATGCACAAATCCTAACCAAAAAAAGAATCATCAATTTCATTATTAAGTAGTTTAATAAGAAAAGATTTATAAATAGTAATTCTACGTGAATGTAGAGTAGTAAGTTAGAGTAGTACCGAGTATTAAGATTTCAAGGATGTCTTCATAACCAGAGTGGGGAGTTCTAGCTATATTGCATTTGTAGCAAATAAACCGAAGGACCCTATTTTGAATTTTTTCTAGTTGGTTATTATGACCAATGCTATTGTCTTCCCAAATTATCGGTGCATATTCTAATACTGATCGGATAAGAGAAGTATATAAGCATTTCTAGGTGTAGGGATCCTTGAATTCTGAGCAATTGCGTTTAATTAAACCAAATAATGATAGAGCTTTATTTTGAATTGTTAGTATGTGGTTATTAAATAGTACTCCTAAATCATTGACTAGAAATGAACGAAGTAGATTTATATTAGATATACAATAATTAATTGGTTTGCGGTTTTTACCGAATGAGATAACTTGACATTTGTTAATATTAAGAAATAGATCATTTGAGGTGCTCCATTTATTAAAATTTATTAAATCCTTTGGTAATAGTAAACAATCTTCAATAGTTGAAATGGATTTGAAAATTTTCGCGTCATCATCGAATAGAATAATATTAGAATGAGTGATAGCAGAAACGGCATCATTAATAAATAAATTAAAAAGAAGTGGAGAGAGATGATCTGTGGTACTCCAGAAGTAACAGGTATTGAAGGAGATATAAAGTTTTTAAATTTGACATATTGGGTTCTTTGAGATATAAAGGATTCAATCCAGGATAGAAAGGGGTGAGCGAGCCCAATCTTGTTAAGTTTTTGGATTAGTAAATCGTGGTTAACCCTGTAAAAGGCTTTCTCGAAGTTGGTGTAAATGGTGTCTGTTTGATGATGATTTATAAAAGGGTCTAATATATGGTGTTTGAACGTCATTAGATTGGTTACAGATGATTTATGCTATCTAAAACCATGTTGTTGAGGTGCTAGGATGTTCTTGAAGAAGGGGATAATTTTAGAGTTAATAATTTTCGAGAATATTTTAGGAAGAATAGAAATAATTGAAATTGGACGATAATTTGACACTATGGATTTATTGCCTTTTTTGAAGATTGGATATATATAAGTAGATTTCCACAGTAAAGGAAAGGATCCTTTTTTTAAAGATGTATTGAAGATATGAGCAATGGGAGGAGCGAGAATGAATCTACAATTATATAAAAATATAGGGGAAAGACTGTTGCATGAAACATTTGGCCCATAGGATAGTAGGTCCGAGAGCTCCCACTGGATCGAACAATCTAGCTATTGTTGATAAAACGCCTCGTTTTGTTCGTGGCGTGGTTTTGATATTAGTGTGGTAGGCGAAGACATCAATTTTAGTATCCCAATGTAGTCCCAGGACCTTAACCGAATGCTCATTTTTTGGGTCGAATGAGATGTGTTGTGCACAATCTGCAACTGGAAGGCGTTTCAAAATGCACTGACTATTACTTGACCATTTTTTTAGCTCACACCCCCCAGATCGAAGTAGGCCGATGACATCTGTTTGCACTCTCAATAGTTCTTCTTCCGAATCTGCTCCGGCTACAATGTCGTCTACATATGTCATATTAGTAAGAATACCTTTAGCCATGGGGTATTTATGACATTCTAAAGAATCCAACTCATGAAGGCAACGAATCGCCAGATAAGGAGCTGAATTTACACCGTATGTAATAGTGAGAAGCTCGTAATCTTGTAATTCATCCGCTGGAGACTTCCGCCAATCGGCAATCTTCAGGGCAAACTAGTATTTGCCGATACATTTTAACTATGTCTCCAGTAAAAAAAAATTTCTTTAAACGACACTTGAGTAATATATCGAAAATATCATTCTGCAATTTAGGACCTACACACAGAGTATCATTCAGAGAAGCTTCTGAGGACGTCGAAGCTGATGCATCAAATACTACCCTTATTTTAGATCATCGCCGTCTTGTTTCACAACCGCATGGTGAGGGATATAATATTTACCAAACTGAGTCGCTAATTGCATATGACCGAGGGACAATACTCTTCCATGAACTTACGATAGGCATCATACAATTTCGGATCTTTGAGCAATCGATGTTCTAAATTAAAGATCGATGACCATTTCGGGCAATGGAATAAGAGTCTGCAAGATCGGGAGATCGAGAGCTATACTTTGGTTTATCAACAGTTGATTTCTTGAAAGCAGCGCATCGATAAAGAGGGTGTGACTGGTCATTACAATATGGACAACATTTTCTAGGCGAATTGGTGGTTGTCGTTGTAAATGAAACCTTAGGGGAACGGGTGAATGGTTTATTAATCTTTGGAGCACTATTAATGTTATTACTTCTTTTAAGATTTTCAAGTATTTTGCACCTTCGTTGGACAAAAGACATTAGGTCATCAAAATTTGGCATTTTGTTCGGAGGGGCGCTATTTTCAAATAATTGCCTAGTATGAGTATCAAGTAAGCGCGAACCGATGTAGAACAGAAGAAATCCGGCAAGGTCTGTAACACCAAGAGCCTCAAGAGCAGCAATATTTTCATTGAACACGTTCAATGATTCGTTCGACATTGGTTTGAAGGCGAAAAGTTGATCAACGTGAGCAGTTGCCAATAAACGCTGATTCTCATACCTGTCTGTTAATGCCTTCCACGCAGTGATGTAATTGGTTGCAGTTTTAGGTAAGACCTTAACAACTGATAAGGCAGAAGCAGAGAGACAGGATAAGAGATAATGAAATCGTTCAATATCACCGATGTTTTTGTTGTCAGGAATCAAGGACATGAAAGTGTCACGGAAAGAACGCCAATTAACTCTGCTACCGTCAAATTGTGGAAGTTCAATTTTTGGCAAGGATTGACCAGATTGAACAACTTCTTGTTTAATAATACTAGAAGGACTAGTACTAATTTGATTCGAAAACTATAAAATTTCACAATAAAATAGTTCCATCTGATCGGTCACAGGAGAATCTTCCTTTTAAAAATCGGAACTACGTTCAAGGTCAACAAGAGCGTCAATAACCTCAGCTTGTTTCTCATTAAATAGATCCATTGCCTTCTCTAATAAACGCATACGAGCTGGTAATAAAGCGAATTGCTCAGGATTATCTTGGGCTTGAATGGCGAAAGCATGTAATCTTTAATGGACTTCAAAGCTCGATCGCGTGAAAGTCGAGCACGAATGAGTGATTTTTCCATATTCCCGGTAACGATTTTGGGTGGCATATTAATGAGTAAATAGGACCTTTCCGGCCCGAAGGACCAATATGTATAGTCGAAACGCCTATCGAGATTGAAATGTCTAGGTTGGTTTCGAACTATCATGCATAGATGCCACTAAAACGATTGGAAGGAGAATATAAGATAGAGGGGAAGATATAGATAGAAGGCACAACGAACAATAAAAAATATTGATATAAAAGCGGACTGTATTAAAATTCTTATTGACTAAAACATGTCATGGGACAGGAGGGGACCTTAAACACTAGTCTTAATAACTAATACATAAGTACCTTAATAACTAAATAACTAAATAAATAAATAATAGTAATTTAATAACTAAATATAATTATAATGTATATGATGTATCGCACGACCTATTTTGACCACTGGAACTGATGTTTTGATTGGCTCGTATGAAAATGGTGACTGGACGGCGAGACGTCGGATAATGAACAAATTGCTCGCGCAGGGTCGAATACAGTGCGTAAAAGACACAATTTATAAATTACTTCACGCACAAACGGCGGTAAAATTAAAACAAGTCGTTTTACGATTGTCGACAAGGGTCGGAGACAAAAACTTAAAATGTCGTCAAGGGACGACGAAAAACGGACGGTGAAAACGTTAAGAGTCGCAAAGAGCGTACAACACACGACCGATTCAAAACCACACTCGTACTAACTACCACGCGATTACGAGAACGGGCTGTGTAGCGGTATGAGAACAATAGTCAAGGTTACGTAACGTATCCGGGGCCGCCGACGGGGATGACAATAGATATTGACACACGTGGGGGCGGCGGCCGGACGACAATGTGGATATGGCGTTTTTGCGACCATGGATGACCTTGAAACTCACACACTACGCACGCTCTGCGTTTTGAGTATCCGTATCCAACAATAGATGTTAGTGAAATGGGAAGAATAGTGATGGAGCCGTATTCAGAACTTCAAATCTGTATGTATTATATAATATGTATTTTAAGTTTTTTTTTTTTTTTAATAATTAATACAATTAAAATGTAATAATGATAAATATTTTTTAGTTGGAAACTTATATGGATAACATGGAAAAATCATTTGGTATGAAACGAACAAATCAAAATATAACTATTCGATTGATGAAATCTGACGGAGGTACATTTAATATAACCATACCCGGTACTGGTGATGAATATTATGTATTACAAAGTATCTGAGATGGAGAGCGTACCACATGATCAAAGGTAATTTATATAATATTATTATTTTAACCTGTTGACTGTTATAGTTTTTTCATAAAATTATTGTAACGTTTTGAGTACAAAAATAGTATACGTTTATATATTTCATTTTTTTTTTAGTTTTCGAGTAATAAAATTGTACTCGTACTATATTTTATTTATTTTCCGTTTCATGTGAAAAAATTAAGTTAATGCAAGAATATATTAGTAAATAATGTCTTGAATTAAAGTTATTTTTTTTTCAAAATTATAATTAAAAATATTACGTGAAATAATTATTATATATTTATTATTTATATATGTTTTTATTTTTTTATTTAATCAATTACTTACAATTAGTTTTTTTATCTTTCATAATTTTTTTGTGTATATACACTTTTATAATAGTATATATTTATAGAGGTATACATTGTATATTCCTGTATCTGCTTCAATACACCTTGAGTATACGTACAAGTTATTTACAATAGTAATATTATTTATAATAATATAGATAATAATAATAGCTAGCATCATATAGTATAAATTTTTTTGTTTAGTACAAAGTTGTTATAATTTTAAATTGTAAAACATATATAAAATTATGTAAACACTTAATTATATAGTATACAAATAAAATATTTTAGGTAAAACTTAAAATAATTATAATGGTTTTAATTTTATATTGATAAAATTATAATTGAAGACTTCTTTGTTCTAGATGGAAAACTAGTAAGGTTTCACTGAAAATGATGTTGAATAATAAAAATATAGAAGATGAACCATTATTAACTGCATTTTAAAATATCATTGAACTATCAACGGAAAAGTTCATGACAAATCCAGATAAAAAAATTAATACTTATAATAAAAAATAATACATTAAAAAAATATTATTATTTAAATTAAATTATTTTATATTATTTGAAAAAACATTTTTATAAAAAAATATATTTTATTGCTATGATTATTATTATTATTGAAATTAAATTATTTTTAAAACATAATTATTTAAAAATTGAATTATTTTATATTACAAACGAAATATTAAAGAAAGTATACATATTATAATATTTATTAAGAAAAATTATATAAAATGATATATTTTTGTGTATTGTGTATTGTATATTCGTAAAAACTTAATCATTCTGGTCTACCACAATTCACGAATATACATAAAAAAAAGAACAACAAAGTATCTCACAACTCTTTATAATATAACCTTCAGAATTTGGTTTCTTCGGAACTACCAGTAATGGTGCATTCCAAGTACTTTGACTTGGTGCGATTATATTTTCCTCTTGGAGTTTCTGTATCTTCCGATCAATCTCCTGTGTGTGCTTAAACGGAAGATGATACGGTGGCTCATTAATTGGTTGTGTAACTGGACTCGCGTTAATTTCGTGGTAAACTGCGTCCGTACATGTCAGTTTATCACCTTCCATGTAAAAAAATATCGGAATATTGTTGGCAAATATGTATTAATGATTCTCGTTCCTCATTATTTAAATGGTCAGTTTTGATAATATGTAATAAAAACAAAACTGGTCTTAAGTAGTTCGAAGTATCCTTTTCCTGACTAATCCATTACATTTAAAACGGCAAATAATCATGTACATAGCGAATGAAAATTGTAGTCTAGTCATTGACCTATATCTTGTGTACTGTCGACCTTTAAATAGAATACAGATATAAAATAAAAATATATTGATAAAATAATTTAATTCTTTTCTCAATTTATTTATATGGATTGTTTATCAGTTAATTCTGTTCTTATTACTTTTCCCACTAATCTCCTTCCTTTCGATACTTAAGATTCCATATCTAGTTTCGATTTACGTGTTTTGATCTTATATAATGCGGATTTTAAATAATTATTTAATACTGGATCACGCACAGCTGTAAATTTTAATAATTCTAAAAATTCCCTTGATTGAGGCTACGGTCCTTTAAATGCAATTTGTACAATGCTTCAGAATTATATGATCCATTATAGGGAAGGTTTTATTTGCCTAAAAACTTAATAATATTGAAAACCTGTTTTAAGACATGTATTTTTTAATATAATTATTGTTTTTCTTTAAACACCATTTAATCACAGATAATACTATATTCAATTGAATTTTGATTAGAGGCTTTAATATAGTAGTCTACTCCATTACTATGAACATCACTTAGTTCATAGTAATGATAACTGTTTCCTAGGAATTGAGGTTCCATTTTGGTCAATACGATTATAAAAAAAAAGTATTATAAAGTAATACGTTGATGAAATGTATACATTTATATTTATTTTTGCAAAATATTTGTATCCAATGGTAGCATAAATAACATTTATACTTTTAGAACATTCATTTGTATTTTGTAAAGCACTCATATTAGAACATGATGGAATTTCATTTCTTTTCAGTGTAATTGTGGTTGAAACATACCATCGCATTAAAAATACATTGAAGCAATAGATATAAGTTAAGTTTTTTGCTAAGTAATGTAATGAAAAAAAAACTATTATTTGCTTAAGTTTTAATTAGTGTTATATCTTATTTTAACTGTTAAATATGATTGTTTAGTGTTAAGAAGCACTCTGGTAACTAACCTAAAGATTTGGTATTCACAATATATTTAATAAATATTTTTGATAAAATAAATATACATTTATATTGTATTGACAAATAAATATTAGGATTTATAATAATTGGTTATTTTAATAAAGTATAATTAAATTATTCAAGTATCTTTACTATTACATTTGATAAATAAAATTGGTTTCATCTATTCCAGAAACCGCTAAGGTATTTTCAAATAATCTCTGAGGCACTGAGGCCTTCAATTATGGTAAAAAATTTTTTATATTGTACAATTTTTTCTATTGAATGTCTAAACAATGTCTATTTTCAATGACAAATTGGTTTAATAACTACACTCCATCTCTTCATAGTTTACAAAAGTTAACTAATTTAAAAATATCCTTGATAATGAATTATGTAATGGATAAAAAACAAATTTTTTTTGCGCAGGATTTTGTGTCAGGTGCAGCATACATTTTTAACCGGCCCTAATGAACAATAAGCAGTCATTTGTCATTGTTGTTGTTTTTTCTGTGTCTGTAATCTAGTGTGTACATAGAATTTCTCAAATATTACCCATCTGTTTTTAGACTTGTCGTATTGATAAAATAGTATTATTATTTTTCATTTGAATAACACTGATTACTGAACATAATTTTATAATTATAAACTCAATATGTTTAAAATTATTCATTCTATTTATAATGTATACCTTTCAAATAAATATATACCAGCCCACTAAATCCAATATAAATTGTCAGGTGCAGCGAAAGCTGCATTCGCTGCACCCGTGCGCACGCCTATGATATGTTATTCATCTTGATCTTGAAAGCAACGAGATACGAATATACATGCTAAATTACTTTATCAAATCACAGTAAAAATATGTATTATATATAAATCCGAGCCAATACATTTTATTATTTATAATATTATACAACATAACTATTAAAAAT
>JAIUCT010007739.1:0-19475 GCA_021307375.1 Tetraneura akinire
TTAAAATTACCTGTAATTAGACATTTGGTCCCCTTCTAATTTAGAGACTTGTATATTTTAACTCCAAAATATATATTTACGTTAGATCAGGGGCGGCCAAACGGTCGATCGCGGACGATTTCAAAGTCGATCGTGTTAAAATTTATTTTTAGGAACACGCGCACGAATTGTTATCGAATTGTCGATAAGTTCTATCTGTTTAATTTTAATCTGGTTTCGTGTCAAATGTTTATCGTTCACGAATGTTCATTTCACCATGTTCTGTTGGTGTCTGTTGTATTTAAAATTTATAATTACGAGTGCACATAAAAAATTTAATTGCCAATTCTGACCTCTCTTTTACTATGCCATAGTCCAAGTTTCGGTTCTTTTGTTAACTTAATTAACTTATTATTATTAATTATATTATTAATATTATAGTAACTATTCTATATTTTATTTTGTTGTAAATATTTAAATTTTTGTTATACTGATGTCATTTTATTCTCGGGCTTGTCCCGTTTTTGTTAAAAATAAAATAAAAGCATTAATATTATTATTACCTACCTACTTAAATTATATAAAAGACATTACTATTGTAATGATTTGTAACTATATAAAAATTCAACTAAAATCTAACATATGTATAAAACACTAACATTATTGCGATGTCATATAGAAAAATATATTTATTATCTCGACTCGCGATTTATTGTATAGAGTAGTAGTTGTCGTTCACATATCACATGTTCGCGGGTAAGGCGTACTACTCCGCGAATTATATAATTATTATATTCATGTGAAAATAAATAAAAGAAGAAATGAAGAATTATACAGTCCAAATTAAACGTCAACATATATACCTATATTTACCTATACATATATATATACTTGTATATATTAACAACCAGTCTCTTTTTATAAAGACAAAACAAACACATCAACACTAATATAAAATAAAATAATATGAACAAAATCACAAAATAATATTTTAGCTCTTAAATTTTAGTAAAACGTTTTTCTGATTTTTTCACCATTTTTGTGTCAATTTCATTGTTAAAGGCTTAGAGGAAAGTGAACGCAATGCAGCAATTACACTTAAAACATGTTTCACTAATACGACTAATAGTCGATTTATGAATCCCTATAAATTATCCACATACAAACATGTCTCAACATTGGACCAGTTGCACTGTATCACTTACGTGTTACGTATTTATCTCAAGAAGATAATTAAACTTAATAAAATTATTATAAATAATTTTATTTTTAGCTAATTACAGTCCCACTGTCTTATAACTATCATGTTATTATTTATTAAGTTTTCATTAATTTTACTTAACCTTCTCAAGTTTTTATTTTTGTAAAAAATTACCGTTAAATGTGAAATGTGTAAAAAGTAGTATTTCACAAATTATAATTATTTAAACAAACGTCTAAAAATATTATTATAATATGGTATTAGCTACCTATAAAGTATTGAGTTATAGTTATTTTTTGCCTTTAAATTTTAATATAATAATAGTAACAAAGTTGACATTTTATAAATAATTATGTAAAATTACAATAAATTCACAAGAACTAAAACATTTAAACCGTGTAAAGCACGGTAGTTATAAATAATGTAATATTGTACTGTAATTTATGTGATAATAACATAATATAATACCTACTGATAAGTCATAAGTGGTAACTGATACTGATATATTTTATCAGCATCAAAATTGTTATGTCCATGCGCATAAGGGAAAAGGGACATATAATAATTGGACTTTTTCTTTTAAAGAGACATTCTACTTTTGGCCCCCTGTCCCTTAAGTATTCTACATATGCATAGGAAGTAGGCATAAAATTTATGTTCAAACACCGGTTTTTTTAATTACAGGGAGATGAAAAAAATTGTTCAGAAAGTCGCGAGGAAAATTTTTCAACGACCGAAGGCGTTTTAAGATGACTTTTTAGTCAAACGGTAATCGTAATTTCAAAACTGGATTTCCTAGACGTTTTTTCTTCATTACCGTATGGACTCACGCGGTGATACCAAATATTTTGGTTTTACCATATAGACTTACACGGTGTTAAAAATTTAAATGTGTTATATTTTAATCATTTTTAATGTGAACTCATAGCCTAATGGGTTAAATTTGAAATAAACTAATAAATAAAATAAATATAATTAATTCTCTTTAAAATACGGTAGCTGTCTGAAATATAGGCAAGTATAATAAACCACAGTTTAAATTTTAAAATCATTTTCTATACCAGTAATACAACAGGCAATAAGTTCGCATTTTTTGGTTATAATTTTACAAAAAAAAAAAAAAAAAAAAAAAAATTAAATTAGTTAATGGTTATTTAATAAATTGTGATAAACTGATAATACAATATTTATATTGTAGTGGATTACAATATAATAAAAAACAAAATGAATAAAAATTATATTCATTTATAAATTGGAGTATACCAAATTACCAATGACATAAAAATAGAAATAAAATATGATAGGAGAATCTACAGATTACTGTCCACACCTATATATATGCTATGTAATATTTAGGTCTACATAATAATATAAGATAATATTTTAGTTGTTCGTAGTTCTTTCCATAATCGTAATCGTTTATATTTAATAAAATATTGTACCTACCTACATTTAAATAACGCAGTACGTACAGTCACAAAAATATAAACATTTATTAAAGCTAAATAGTATTTTTATATCAAAAATAAAAATAAAAAGAACACAACGATATTGAAATTGTAGGTTTTATTAATAATAAATGTAAAGAAAGTATAAATTTAAAAGCGGAAAAAATTATTAAAGGGGCATAAAACCATAACCACATACCTAATATAAATAAAATTGGAACAAAAATAGTGGTCGAAAAAATTTAAATCGTGCTATATTATAATAATATTAATTCAACATTATTCTGGTAATTTTGATATTTTGCTTATTTCGCAGGTAATTAGAAATATATAAAATTTAATGATAAATTTTAGTTAATATAGGTATATTATTTAATACACGATTTTTCTTAATGATATTAATATGATTAATTATAAATACCTAATATATAAAATAATAACATATATTTATACTAAAATAAATATCATTAATAATAACGATTTAGTGCAAAACTATTGATAGGGATAAAAAATATAAAATTAATTAATATTAATGATATTCAACATAATTTTAAAACACGTTAGTAATATTTATTGGGATATTTAAACATGATTCAACAACCACACTATTCACTTGCTTGTCTATTTCATTGTCAGCGATACAGAACATGGCGAATATATGCACTCGATTCAATAGATAAGGATTCTGTAAAAAAAAAAAAGTAACTAATTATAAAAAAATTAACGTGAAATACGTCAGGAATAGTAAAAACTAAAAACACCATAACATTATGCACAAATTTACGATTTTACGTACTTGTGGCATAGGAAAACAGGCATCTGTGATTTTGTTTAAAATACTTCTATAGCAAGGGAACATTTCCAACGAAAGTTCAAGAGTTAGGGGTTCGTCAAATTCGCCTATTTGTTCTTTGATTTCTGGCCTCATCATCTCTACAGTCTTTGAATAAATGTTACGCAGTACACCATCAATTATTTGTCGCATCTAAAATCATTGGTTTTTATATGAATCTCTCATATACATATTCCCTGTTATGAACATATCGGTATTTTGAATTTTAATTAAATAATAGCGATCGATTTTTTTCATTGTGTTAACGAACGCAAAGGCGACTTTTGATGGTTAGAGAAGCGGGAGGTATAATGATAATTGTCACCCTCTCACAACAACTAAGTGATCGTTATCAGTCCACGATAAGTCACAACGAGTGTGGACACACGTGTTTTTGTTATTCTCAATATATTGGATTAAAAACTTGTAACAATAAATATTTTGTATTTTTCTTTATACATACTAAAAAGTCTTGTCTTTTATAATTTAAAATAATGTCTAAAATACAAAATATAAAGTACTTAGGACCTAGGTAAAACGTAACATAATTAGGCCAGAATAAAATTTAAAATAAATTATTCTTCGAAACTTTTAATTTAGAATATTTTTTAAATATTCTAAATTTCTAAATAATTGTTTAACTACTTTCTACGCATAGCTTTTGTAACAATAATTATTAAATAATATAATAACATAATATTAAAAATATATTTGTATTTTAAAAAGTACCGTATTTTAAATTTAAGTAGGTATAATTTTATAATTATTTTTTTCTAAATATTATTCAAAGTATTTATTTGTAGAAATATTTCCAATTGTTTTTAAAAATTATATCATTCGAATACGATTGTAATGTTATTCAATAGGTTTGGTTTTTATTTATCATAATATTGTATTACCTCATTATTTTGACGCAATTTCATTTCCAATTCTTGTTTTATTTGGATATTCTCCTTTTTATTAGCAATATGATTTCTTATTAGAGTTTCTTGAATATTTTGATTGGATATAAACGACTGCAACACAATTTTTTCTTGTAAATGAAACAGTAAAAAAATATATACTAAGTTTGTGTTTTACTCTTTTCTTAGTCGTTGCCGACATTTCATTGAATTGAATAATTGATTTTGATGATTGTGTGGTTTTTTTGATTTTACTATAACCAATAAATGTAGATAATTTTTCGAATCCAATATTATAATCACCGTAAATCATAACGTTACTCAGATTAACATTTGTCCTGACATCTTTGAAATTATTGAATACAGATCGCTCTTTCTCAAATTCTGTAAATTCTGTCTGAAACATGGAATAATACATTTATATATATATATATTATATACATAGATAAATATGATAGAAATGACAAATGTCTATTTTGTGTCAATAACATTTTAACCACTTCATGATTCCGAAATACAAACATAATTTATTTTTAAAGTTATTATATTTTGTTTAATATTAAATGTATAGTTGTTTTTTAATAATGAGAAATATATATTAATAGCCTACACGTAGTAGTTTAAATGTTCACAACATAATTTAATTATTTATTATTTTAAATAAATAAATTATTTAATTATTATAAATATAGTAAACATTTAAAATTGGTTCATCGCTACATTAAAATAGTACATAAATTCACAAAAGCCATAAAAAAATTTAATATGGGTTACTTTTTTGAACATATCATTTTTTATTTTTTAAACTATATTCCCTTAAAAATTGTAATTACAAAGATATTTGTTTTTTAATGTATAATTTTAGTAAATTAATTTTGTAATTGAAAAATAATAGACTACTTGTTATACGTGTTGAAATGATATGTGTGTGAAGAGGGGGTGTTGTATTTTTTTTTTAATTGAGGTACCTAATTGAAAAATCCTCAATACTTCTAAAGTATGGTTTAGTTCTATAAAGTAAGCATGCACGAAAATATTCAACCCATAAACCGTAAAATTCCCCATCTTTTTAAACATTGTGTAAAATTAAGATGTCATAAACGCATAATAGATTAATGAATTTACTCAATATTTCAATTTAAACTATAAAACAAATTAAGCCTATATTTTAATATTTTGGAACTAAGTTAAATCATAAAATGTAACTAGCGGTGTTTCCGAATTGGGTGCAAAAACCATTAATTAGGTTGAATTACGTGCATGGTTTTCTCGTGGCAGAACCGAATTGCGTGCGCAGTTTTCTCGGGACGGAACCGAGTTGCCTATGCGGTTTTCTCGTGACAAAACCTAATTGCATGAACTTTTCAACAGTTTTCACAATGAAGACTTGTATTTTTTTTTTTTTTTTTTTTTAATTTATTATTTATGGAGTTATTGATAATTAATAATTTTATGGTAATTTTTTATTATTATTTTATTTAAAATTCAATTTAAACACCAATACAATACATTAAAAAACAATACTATTCATTAGAAAAATATAAAAATTAAACTGGCTAGTTTTTGTATGCCATTTTTTCTATAAATTCCAAACGGGTTATAATTTTAACTTAATATTGAAGCATAATTCCATGAATATAATCTTCTTTTTTCACAACCATCTGTCGCTTTTGTATTATAGATTATATATAGTAATCGCCAATCGGTCGTCTGTTCAAATTTTTATACGTGCAATTCAAAATGTCTCGAAAAATATTCGCACGCAATTCGAACATGTTCAAAAAAATACGCGTAGGTAGGTACGAAATTCGGTTGACAATATCAACATTGCGCTTCTTTTTGACACGCAATTCGGATGCAGCCGCAATAATTAGATATGTTCAATGCCGCAACAATAGGGGACGCTGGGTAGGTATGCATTGCATTCCCTGACCAGAGATTTATTTTTAGATAGGGCCCCATGTTAAAAGTAATATTATAATATTATTTATAAATTGTATTCATAAAATAAAAAAAATGAAACTCGAAATATTGTTGTCATCCAAATATCACATAATAGTTATGCTTATGATATATTTTCCGTCCATTATCGATTGATAGTCATAGACATAATACATACATACAATATAAAACATAAACATAATATATTATATAATCGAACATGTTTTAATTGAATAGAAAAACACTTGAAAATATAGAAATAACTAATAAGAAATTGGAAAGTGGAAGTAGTTGGTACTTTATTTAGGTCATTTTTCGAATTTCTTAAAATTGACCCTAAATGATAGAATAAACGACGAAAAAACGGCATTTTTCATGAAAACTGAAATTTCGACGAATTCGATTTCAATATTTCACGATAACTCGGGCAATTTTGAAGTTAGAGACTTTAAAATTTTATTAAGTATTCACATAGGAATTATATATATATGTGGTAATTTTGGTAACAAATTCAACCCTTTTTAGACACTTATACCTATAAATCCACCCATAAAATTATTTATTGAATATATAATATACGAATATACCACAGGAGAAAGGGATTAAAAATATCATATACTAATATATTGCTTAGAAAAAAGGGGGGGCCCATAATTCTGTCTTGCATTGGGGCCTACCAATAGCAAGTTGCGGCACTGGATATGTTATAATAAAATGTTCAGATTTTTAAACAAAAAATAATTTTGTCAAACATTATATAATATTACATTTTTAAACTAATCTATATTCACAAAAAATTAACATTATTGTATCCAATATATAAAATACCTCTGTAAATAGCCCAAAAAATTTTGAAGTTATTATATCAAATTTTTCTTGAGTTAGTTAGTTCATAATGTACCTATTGGAAATTGATTCTATAAGTGATAAACGGATATAACATAGGTACAATTTATTATTATAGTTGAAGTATTATACAGGTAGTATTATCATATTGAAACGGGACGAATGGCAAAAATAATTTTATGGCATATTGAATTATGAAATATTTAAAATATTTGATCATTAAGAACTTTATAATGTATTGTTCGCAATTTATTCATATTAAAAATACCAAATCTTTTTTAATTACAAAAATTATAATTGAAATGTTATTCAAAAGATAAAAAAAACTCTCTGATCAATAAATTAAACTTATTGAAAATGTATTGGTTTTACAATAATTATGTGTGTCTTTTTAGTTCTTTTAGATTCTGAGCGATGCGAATGAGTGATTTTTTTTTTATGTATGAAAACAAAATTACGACCCGAAATAATGCTCCGATTTGCACGAATAGGGTATGTTTCCGGTAGCAAAGTGGATGAAGTTGGTTTATTTAGGTCATTTATCGAATTTTTCAAATTATTTAGAAAAAACGACGAAAAAATGGCAAACTGGAATTTCGACAAATTCGATTTTAATATATCATGATAACTCGGACAATTTTGAAGTTAGAGACTTGAAATTGTTTTTGGGTGTTCACATAGCTACTATATATATGTGGTAAAATTTTTGAACCGTTTGGTTAATTTTTCTCAAAATTGACCATAAGCGGTAGAAAAAACTTCGAACAAATGACGAAAAAACGGCATTTTTCGCGAAAAATGAAATTTTGACAAATTTAATTTCTATATTTCACAATATCTCGGACAATTTTTAAGATAGAAACTTGAAAATTTTTTGGGTGTTTAAATAGCTATTATATATATGTCGTAAAATTAAAAAACCGTTACGTTCATTTTTCTACAAAATATTGGACATTGAATATTTCGTAAAATTCTCGTTTTTACGTATATAATGTTTGATAAAATTAGCAATTTTTGGTATTAGGGTCTGAAAATTTTACTGAAGTATACTTACATATTACTTAACATCATACTAAAATATTAGAAAAATCCCTAATCTCAATTTTTTTTTATAGCTGTTTTAAGTTGATAGTTTTAGTTCAAACGAAAATTATAATCTGTCTGAACTTTGCTCAGAATCGGTTTTTCGAATGCAATGGTTTATCATTGCATTCAAATTCTAATTAAAATTAAACGCTATGATTTTCACACCTGTATACTGTGCGGCAGGAGTATCAGCTCATCTTTTTTTTTCTTTTATATAAACACTTTTTACAGGAGAAATAATGCTCTGATTTATACGAATAACATAGGTTTTCGGTAGGAATGTGAGTTTAGTTGGTACTTTATTTAAGTCATTTTTCGAATTTCACAAAATTTATTTAACCTATGCGGTAGAAAAACAACCTATAAATGACGAAAATCAATTCGATTTCAATATTTATAGATAACTCAGTAGCAATTTTGAACTCAGAGACTTGAAAACTTTATTGGGTGTTCAGTGTTCACATAGGTACTAAATAATATATGATAAAATATGTTATAAAAAATATATTACATAAAAATATATTATATTATAATATAGGATAAAATTTTGGAACCGAAAAGTTAAATTTTCTACGAAATATAGAACTTCAAATATTTCTAATAATTCTCATTTTTATCTATTTGTCGTAGGCATATAGTCAAATCAGGCATTTTGTCAAATGCCTAGGCAAATATTAAAGAAATATAGTTCGAATACAATTTTACTATTTGCCTAGACATTTGACTAAATAGTTGTGCATTAGTCCAATAGTAAAACAACCTATTCTGGACTTGTACGCTGTAGCCATTATTACTTATAAATTTATAATTATCTCCAGTGATGGAGATAACCATATTACAATTTGTCAAATTAATATAAAGATAACGTAATACTATTTATGATAAACTGGAATTTTCAATCAATATTCTATAGAAAGTTTCAAAACAAACAACAGTATTTGGTCGTTGTATATATGTTTTAAAATTATAATTGAATGCTGAAGCAAATGTCACCAAACAGTCGAAACTTCTACTTGTAAGAACTAAGAATAAATAAATACCTAGATAATTTAACATAATATATAATTGTGTAAAAAATATATTCATTATTTAATAAATCACTACTATTTTTTTCAAATTAATAAAAAATTTATATTATAATTAAAATAACTCATAGTTTTTTAATACATGGTAATTTTAAATTTATTAAACAAATTTTGTCCAATTACTATATTATGCATGGTTTACCCTACCATGAATAGAATATATTTTTATATAACATACTTATACGTTATACTTTTATACTACATTATAGTTTTAGTTAATTATAGACTATAATTTATAGTTAACTATATAGATAGTTTATAATTATAAATAATAATGGCTACAGCGTACAACTCCAGAATACGTTGTTTTACTATTTGACTAATGCACAACAGGCATTTAGTCAATTTACTAAGCAAATAGTAAAATTGTATTCGAAATATATTTTTTTACTATTTGCCTAGGCATTTGGCAAAATGTCTGATTTGACTATTTGCCTACGACATATATACTATTTAATAAAATAGGCAATTTTGGGTATTAAGGTCTGAAAATTTTATGGAAGTATATTCACATCTAGCTTAAAATGTTACCAAAATAATAGATAAATCTCTAGTACCAATTATTTTATGGCCGTTTAAAATGAAATTTTAGTAAATACGATATTTATAGTATTTATTATATGGATTCATCTTATTATTTTTCATTATTTTACAAAAATATAGTAAAATAGACAAACATTTTAAATTTTTTATTGAAGCTCCAAAACTCAGTTCCAAATTATTTTGAATATTAAAATTAAAATGTTCTTATAGTTGTTTAAAGTATAAATAAAAAGAAGAGCTAATAAGGCTGTAGAAGGTATACTAGTATATCTAAGTAATATAGAGTCTATATCTAAGTCTATAGAGGATAGATTTAAATTTTAATTAAAATCTGAATGCAACAATAAATTATTACATTTCAAAGACGATTCTGAGCGAAGTATTCATAGAATTGAGTATTTAGGTGACTCATTCAGGGGTTTTATCTTTCATGAGCATTTATATTGAACATAGAGTCTGTATAAATGTAAAAAAATTAACTTATACATTTATATTATATCTCATGAATTTAAAATAGGTAATGATTTCTCATTGCATTCAAATTTTAATCAATTTTCAACACTATCCTGTAACTGAAGTATCAAAACTTTTCTTTAAAAATTGTGGTTTCTAAATTATATTATTATTTGTTAATTTGTTATTATAATAACAATAATGTTAAGTGTTCTAATTATTATTAATATTTTGATGAAGTACATTTTTAGGTTAATCGTTTTAAGTGATATAGATTCGTTATTTTGAATAAGCATAAAAAAATTTTAATAGTGCAACATACGTAATCTAAGTTTTCCATCCATGTCACACTAAACAAATTTCCTAAACAATTATCATAATTTATATCTGATTTATTATCAGAGTAACAATAGCAAGCATATGACTTTTCTCTAGGTCCAGATGCAGTAACAGCTAAGACTAAAAATAAAAAAAAATAATTAAACGTTTAAAACTTTAATTAACAATTAATTATTTTAATTCTTATAAAATACGTATAACAATTATTATAGATAATATTTGATATTAAAATTAAAAGCCATTACAACTAAACATGAAATATTATGTTAAAACCCTAAGAATAAAAAAATAATTTCTAATTAAATTACGTAAAAATTAACATACCATTTGTGTGATCACTAAGATATAAATCAAATAAAGAACCCGCGTCACAAGCTTCAATATAAAGCAATGCCTATTAACAAATATATAATTTTTTTAATAAGTCATACCTACTTATCCCCCTAGGGGGCCTTTTGAGACGTGAAAATGTTTTTTTCATTAAACATTATTTCTACTTATTAATATACTATCTGATAAAATAGAGAAAACGATTTATCAAAAATTATTGTGTAATTATGTTGTAATATACGAAGTACATTTTAATTTTAAATTGTTATGTTTTTTGAATTAATTTTATTTCAAATATTGCACATATTACATGTGCAGTCTGTGTTTTGCACTGATGATGGCAACTTTGTTACCGAAATACGTATTTTCTTAAAATAAAAGTAAATTTTTTGTGGATTTGGGTTTTTATTTATTTAAATATATTATCCACAAGTCAATACTTAAACTATAAATATTATACATTGAAAATTATTTAAATATATAATAAATATAATCAGGTTATGTTTTACCTTTCCATACAATTTGTGTTGATGCATGTATTTAAGAGCATTGATTAGTTCGTCAACAAATAAATAAGATGTTGGAAATGATAATAATCCAGGCGAACCGTGATCATCAAAGTTAATAAAAATTGTATCCTGAGGACCTCTTAAAAATATAGAAGTTCCATAAAATAAAATATAGATAAAGAATAATTATTTAAGTAAGCATGAAAATACAAAGTATTATACTCTAAAAAACTTACATGGGTAAACAGTAATAAGTTATAAATAATAATATTTTAGTAGGTATTATATTGGTGACATTAATATACATAATTCAATTAATAATTCTACGTAAATATTGAAGTTAAAATTATAATTTCATATATATTATCATTTATGAAAAGTTGAATTAATATTTAAAATAAAATAAAAAATATACAATTAAATTAATAATAAAATACATTTTAACTAAAACATAACACTGTATTAATTATTGTATACAATTCAGTTGTAATTTGATTTTCTTCTTATTTTAGATTCTGAGCGAAGCGAACAATGTTTTGGTTTTACAATGTTGTGTGATTCTTTTTTGTTTTTTTTTTTTTTTTTTTTTTTTTTTTTTTTATTCTGTAAACATTTTTACTACCCGAAATAATGCTCCGATTATCACGAATAGGGTATGTTTCCGGTAGCAAAGTGGATCTAGTTGGTACTTTATTTAGGTCATTTTTCGAATTTCTCAAAATTGACCCTAAGCGGTAGAAAAAACTTCGAAAAAATGACGAAAAAACGGCATTTTTCACGAAAAATGAAATTTTGACGAATTCGATTTCTATATTTCTCGATAACTCGGGCAATTTTTAAGATAGAGACTTGAAAATTTTTTTGGGTGTTCACATAGCTACTATATATATGTGGTATAATTTTGGAACCGTTATGTTAATTTTTCTACAAAATATTGGACTTTGAATATTTCGTAAAATTCTCGTTTTTACTTATATAATGTTTGATAAAATTGGCAATTTTGGGTATTTAGGTCTGAAAATTTTACTGAAATATACTTACATATTACTTAACATCATACTAAAATATTAGAAAAATCCATTGTCAAAATTTTTTTTTTATAGCCGTTTAAAGTTGATATTTTTAGTAAAACGAAAATCTTAGAATCCATACGTATAAATAAATATTCTGAAAATACTTTTACTACCCGAAATAATGCTTAGATTTTCACGAATAGCGAGTTTCAGATGTAAAAGTGGATGTATATGGTACTTTATTTAGGTCATTTTTCGAATTTTTCAAAATTGACTATAAGCGGTAGAAAAAACTTCGAAAAAATGACGAAAAAACGGCATTTTTCACGAAAAATGAAATTTTGACGAATTCAATTTCTACATTTCTCGATAACTCGGGCAATTTTTAAGATAGAGACTTGAAAATTTTTTTGGGTGTTCACATAGCTATTATATATATGTAGTAAAATTTTGGATCCGTTACATTAATTTTTCTACAAAATATTGGACTTTGAATATTTCGTAAAATTCTCGTTTTTACGTATATAATGTTTGATAAAATTGGCAATTTTTGGTATTAGGGTCTGAAAATTTTACTGAAGTATACTTACATATTACATAACATCATACTAAAATATTAGAAAAATCCCTAATCTCAATTTTCTTTTATAGCTGTTTTAAGTTGATATTTTTAGTTCAAACGAAAATTATAATCTGACTGAACTTCGCTCAGAATCGTTTTTACGAATGCAATGGTTTATCATTGCATTCAAATTCGAATTAAAATTAAACGCTATGATTCGCACACCTGTATCCTGTGCGGCAGGAGTATCAGCTCATCTTTTTTTTTTATTTATACATACAATATTATATTGTCATATATAAAATCATTGAAATCAACATTACAATATTTTGCATTTAACTGATGAATTGATTATATAAATTCTAAAATATTTATAATAATAAAAATATCTACCCATCAACAACTTTTCCAGAACCAATTGATGCCATAGCTTTTTTATTTCCTGTAATAATATTTAAAAAGTTTTTGGGTGTCACGTCCTAAAAATATATGAAAATTTTAATTTCTATAAATTAATTAACTACTTATATAATATTTTATATTTATATTTAAAAAATGTTTAAATGTAAAATGTTCATTAAAACCATTAATTATGAGATTTAATTAATTCATATTGTATATTACGAGTATTAATGATTATTTACCGCTCCTTTGTAGTCAATTACGACTCCACCGTATACGTCTGTTCCGTTTGGCTTATTAATTATTTTTCCAGGCTGTGGATTTCTTACGAAATAAAAAATCATAGTGTATAATAATTGATATGATTTAATAATAACTCATTGAACAAAAATAATGACAATTCCTATAGAATCTATAGAATATAATAAGCAGATAAATTGCATTTGATGCATGTTTTAAATTTATATTATTTTAGTATAATATATTTTGAATATTTTAGAAACTGAGAGATGCGTGGAACGTATTGGATTTATATTTTATAATGTTGTGTGTGTTTTTTTTTTTTTTTTTTTATCTGAAGACACTTTTACTACCCGAAATGAAGCTCCGATTTTCACGAATATCATGTTTCCGGTTTAACAGTGGATGTAGTTTGTACTTTATTTAGGTTATTTTTCGAATTTTTCAAAATTGCCCCTAAGCGGTAGATAAAACAACGAAATAATGAAGAAGCACGGAATTTTTCACGAAAATTGAAATTTTGACGAATTCGATTTCAATATTTCAAGATAACTCGGGCAATTTTTAAGTTATACTTCCAACTTTTATTGGGTGTTCACATAGATACCTACTATATATATAATATACTCGTATATGTGATAAAATTTTGGAACCATTACGTTAATTTTTCTACAAAATATACAACTTTGAATATTACGTAATATATTCTCGTTTTTATGTATATAATGTTTGATAAAATTGTTAATTTTTGGTATTTAGGTCCGAAAATTTTGCAATGTATATTTACATATAACTTAACATTAGATCAAAATTTTATAAAACCTCTATTTTCAATTTCTTTTTTATAACTGTCCAAAATTGATCTTTTTAGTTTAAACGAAAATCTTATAATCCATACGAATACTCTTCTTATTATTTCTCAATACATTTTAAATAAAAATGAATAGTATAACCAAAATTTGAAAATTTTATTGAAGAATCTGACATAATCTTAACGAATTTTCAAAATGTTAGGAAAATATAAAGACTCAATTTTTTTTTTTATAGTTATTTAATTTGAAATTTCTGTAAAATTAATATATTAACTATTTATATGGATTCTTCCTATTATATTTTAATATATTGAAATTGTCAATAATGATAAATAATATTGACAAAAATGTTTATGATATTGGCATTTAGGTGACAAGGGATTTCATGAGAAATTATATTGAAATTAGAGACTTAAATATTATATTGGGTGTTCATAGTATATGTATTATATGTGTGACCTATATTTTCCCTGTATGTGTGAGTGTGATAAAATTTTGCGTTTTAAATAATAAATAAAAAATTTCTAAATTTTAATCAATACTTTATTTGACTGAACTTCGCTCAGAATCATTTTTTCAAATGCAATGGTTTATCATTGCATTCAAATTCGAATAAAATATTAAGCACTATGATTTGCACCTATATCCCTGCGGCAGGAGTATCAGCTCGCCTTTTTAAATTATTTATTTATATGATAAATTCATTTTATGTTTAAATAAACATGCTATATTTAATCAATAAGATTTAAAATTTAAATTGGTAAAATTATTTTTACGTTATTAAAATGTGTAAGTATTCTAATAAAATTTAAAACCATGCATACTTTTTAATCTGATGAAGTGATGACTGATATAATAATATAATGTGATTATTAAACTATTATGATTTCATAAGTATCATACATATAAAAATAATATTTACTTTGAATTGTAGGCAATATCATCTACCATCATTGTTATAATATTTTCTTTTGGTATTCCATTTCTTCTCATTATTTGATACGCATGACAAATGTCTGCCTATAATATAATATAATATAATATAATATAGGTAATCGAATATATTAGACTAATAATTTAAGAGGATGCTTTACCACCTATATTCCAATGTATAAACAATAAACATGTTCATGAAAAACAGTAAAAAGTATGTTTTAAAGTAATAACTTAAGAGATAAAATAGTCATTAAGAAAAAAATAGAGGGCAACATTATATGCGGTTTTTCAAAAAATTTATCTAACAAATAAACAAATAGTTACAAAGATTTAAATATTGGTAAAGTAATGCATTGATACACCGATTTTTTGATAAAATATTGCATTATTTTTAGATTTCTGTAACTATTTGTTAAATAAATTTTTCGATAAACGATATATATAATGTTCCTTTGGAAATGTTGTCCTCTATCTTTTTTATAATGAGTATTTTATCTCTAAAATTACTTTATAGTATACTTTTTACTATTTTTACTGTTTTTCATGAACATGTTTTTACATTGGAATATGGATGGTATAGCATCCTCTTAATATAAAATAATGATTATTTTACTTTATTTTCATATTAAACTATAATTAAATATCTTTGAAAGCACCATTTTTTATAATAATTTATAAAATATATAACTAGTTCACTTTTATAATATTGCATATTATCAAATTAATTGTTAATAATTTGGTCTTTTTCTTTATCTTCGCATTTGTCCCACGTCTGTGAGATACTGAGATCAGCTACTCGTATCATTTTCTGTCCATAACCATATTCTTATTTACACCACATGCCTTCGTATCCTACCAAATAACCCCTATCTATTTTTTTCTATGGCCTACCCCTTCTCTTCTCCGATTTCTCGCTACTACAATTTCACATATCTTTTTGACTATATCGTCATTACTTCTTCTTTCAACATGTTCAAACCATCTCAATCTATTTTCTCTCATTTTCCCCGCTTTATTTGCTACACCTAAACTTCATCTTAAATATTCATTCCTTATAATATCCAACCTTCTTACACCATACATTCATCTAAGCATTCTCATCTCTGGAACTTTCACATTAGATTCTTTTTTTTTTTTATTTATTACCTAACACTCCGATCCATACATCATTGTTCTAGCTTCACAACAGTTTTATAAAACGTTCAAACCAATTTGTTAATAATTTGGTATTATTATTATATAAATTTCCAAAATTTGAATTTATAGTATAAAGTAATATATCTAGTATATATAAAGTAGTATTTCTGATAAAAATATAATAATTATAATTTCTTAAATATATTACATATACCTAAATAATAATTAGGGATAGTTAAATAATACAAATAAGTAAGTTTGTATATTAAAACTTTTTTTTTTAAGATCTAACAATTATATATCTAATTACTTCAATATTAAATACCTATTAAACTGTTATTCAACTACATTATTCAATATTTGTAGTTTTTAACAATTTAAATCTTTTAATATAAACTTTACATTTTTATAATTAAGTAATAATTTTGTTAATTTAAATTGCGTTATAATACTTTATAATTTATAATTTAATACCTGATGTCTGTAATTATACCATCCTGAGGAACTAGCAACTAAAACTATCCATTGCTTTCCACTATGTGAATTTTCTTTAGTTGTTTTCTCATCATTTTGCAGATTCGGTGTTTGTACTTCACATGCTCCAATAGCAATTAGTGACAACATTATAAAATTAAATACGCCTACAATAAAATAGGTAATTATAATTTTGTTAGTATATTGTATATTATAACAATAGTCAATAATAATGTAAGTACTATTTTTGTATATTTTTTTTTTATTTACTTGATCATAAAAATACATTAAATATAAAGAGTAAAAATCACGTTATATTTAATTAATAATAAAGACCTATAATGAGAACCTGTTAAGTTAGTTACGTACCTACATATTATAATATCATAACCTATCTAATTAAATAAATAGTACATAATAGCTTTGTTATAAAAAAAATATTATTCTTCTTTATTTCATTGCTAAAGTAGGTACTAATAGAACGAATCATTCTTTAAAAAATATATTATACATAACAAAATAACATTAGTAACAGAATAATAAACTATAATTTCAACTAAAGAAAGATATATGTATTTTTTTCAGTTAAATATTCTGTAAAATTAATCCGAATTTTAGATTCTGAGCAAAGCGAACCTTGGACGTTGGACCCCTAGCTATAGTCTAAAAATTAACAAAACATACAAATTGTAGTTATTGTTAATTTAAACAGTTCCTAAACACTAATGACTTTATAAATATCATTTGATACTCAACTCATACTGCTGTGAAAGGTCAGTGGCGGATATAACGGGGAAAAAATGGACATTTGCCGCCTGGGCCCTTGCATAAAAGGACCCCGGGCTAAAAGTTTTTAAAAAAATATTTTCTAATATTATTTATTTTAAACAAAAACCAAATATAATATCACCACGTATATTCATGTTATAAATTTATTATAAGAACTAGAGAAAAATTATTATAAAGGAATCAATTTATTGTGCAATAATAATCATTAGGTATATTATTATTTACAAAAATTAATGACCCACATATAATTTCTGTATGGATGAACGTAAATACGTAATTTATAATTACTGCGGGTGCCGAATGTGGTGGTATAATAATGATAAACATTCAGTTGTTTATTGCTTATTGGAATAGACATTATTTGTCTGAAAAGTGTGAAACTGGGAAGTATTAAGTAATAAAATATAAATTAATATTAAAAAAAAAAAAAACGATTCTCAGCGAAGTTCATTCAGATAATGTAGGTATTGATTAATACGTATATTGCCATTTTTCGTCATTTTTTCTAACGCATAGGGTCAATTTTGAGAAATTCGAAAAATGACCTAAATATTCTAGTTTTTATATATATAATATATATAATGAATAATTATTGATAAAATTGGAAATTTTGGGCATTAAGGTCTGAAAATTTTACTGAAGTATAAAAACAAACAAAATATAAATAAAAAATAAAAAAAAAAAATCAAATATCAATTTTAAACAGCTATAAAAAAAAATTGAGACTAAAAAGTTTACCACATATATATATATAGTACCTAGCTATGAGGACGCCAAAAAAAATTTTCAAGTCTCTAACTGTTTACCTGTTTACCTGTTTACCTATGTTAAAAATTGCCCGAGTTATCGTGAAATATTGAAATCGAATTCGTCAAAATTATTACGTTTTTCAAGCCACAATTTTATAGCAAGACGCAAGAGTCTCAAGTGTTCGTTCTCGTAGCAAATAAATTAAATTTATTTAGGTTTATAATAATCTATTAAAATATAACAATTTTCTGGACCCTTTGAAATTTTGCCGCGTGGGCCTTTTTCCTTAAATCCTGACACGGCCCGATATGGTGCGTACACCTGTACGAACGATGTCGGGCGCGATCTGTCTTCCTAGTCAACCACCAACCTAGGCGGTGCGCTAGTACACACCGAGACCTCCAATCCAACTATGGAAAGGAGACTCGGAGGGGACGACTGAATCGTGCTGCTCGACAAAAACGGGGCGAGTCGGGTAGTGCTTTTTGCCTCCGCCCGTCAAGCCGGACACACCGCCACACCGACATGCTAACCGACAACGACAGTCTGGACGGGTCGTTGCTCGTCTACGACAGTCTGGACGGGTCGTTGCTCGTCTACGACACCTCGTCAGATCGGTAGGTATTTGAATTCATCAGACAAGTGGACCCATCCCTGCATCAACCACTGAGAGCGCGGACTACGGTGACACCGAGACCGTAACCGCCTCAATCCGCCACTGTGAAAGGGATACAGGTGTAATGAGGATAGTGATTAAAATATGAATGTAATGATTCATCATTATTCATTAGATACATTCGAAAAACAATTCTGAGAAAATTATGTATATAATGTGTTGTACCTTGTAATACCTTAGCATAAAATCA
>JAIUCT010007745.1:0-10056 GCA_021307375.1 Tetraneura akinire
GCTCGCCACATATATAACCAAATTCAATGAAATATAACAATATAAAATACCAATTATAATTACATTTTTTTTCACATTCATTGAAAAATTGTTATTAAAATTGTAATTAATATTTCTTATTATTTCTTAATGAACCTTAATATTTTATTTTTGAAATAACGTGAAATTGTAATATTATGTCATTTAACTTAAATTATATATAATAAAATTTATCTAAAATGTAATTATAATTGGTATTTTATCGTTTATATTTTTATTTTTCATTGAATTTGGTTATATTATATTTATGGATTATGCATTTTTATTTAAGAAAAACAATAAAATCAATGATCTCATAATTATAATATAAAATGTTTAATAAATTAACTTTGTTCAGATATATCTAAATAATTTTTTTTTCTTTTATCTTATCTAGATATATAATTTTTCACTCATCTAAAGGGTTGTCTGAGATAAAATGTATATTTATTTAATTAAATTAATTCATTTACTATTATTACTATAGTATTAAATACATTTTGAATTTCCCAAAAAACATTATTTTCTTTATGAAATTATAACAATTATTTATATAATGTAATATAATGATTATTGAATAAATGTGTTAGACGTGTGTTACGTCGACATAAATAGAAGAAACAAATTATAACATAAATCATTAAATACACGATTATACCTTATATATTTTTAGAACGATTATTTTATATGTTTACTTGTTAGTCATATAAAAATACCCATTTGGAATTTATTATATTATTTAATGTATATAGTTGTCTGAAATTACATTTAATTTTTAATTTTTAATGAATATACACATGACATAATTATATTTTTATAATTTAAAGAAATTTATTTATGCTTAAATTATCTGTTATTTCATTATATCACGACGATTTGTGATAAATACCCTTATGGCCCTATAAATTTAATAATGATTCATACTTTGATTATTCTTAGTTTACGTATGTTTTTTGATTTAATTAATTGACTTATATATTAATAATTGGTACATAATAAAATATTATAAAATGGAGAAATCTCCAGATGACCATGTGATGTATAATTACTGACTATTATATAAAATAATACATTTACCTATACGTTATACATATATAATTATTTGAAATTGTCATAAAAAAAAAAGAGCTGATATTCCTGCCTCATGGGATACATGTGTGCAAATTATAGAGTTTAATTTTAATTAGAATTTGAATGCAATGATAAACCATTGTTTCGAAAATACGATTCTGAACGAAGTTCAGTCAGATTATAATGTAGGTATTTTTTAAAATATTGACATTTAAAAAATATTGGTCAATTTTATTTAACATTATTGTAAAATATTGTAATATAATAATTAATAAGAAAATTCCATATTAATATTTAAATATTGATTTTACTGAAATTTCAACTTATAACAGCTATAAAAAAAAATTGAGAATAGAGATTATTCTAATATTTTTTTATGATGTGAAGTCATATGTAAGTACACTTCAGTACCTTTACACTTTCATACCTTAATCACTAATATTGACAATTTTATTAAACTTGATATATGTAAAAACGAGAATTTACGAAATATTCAAAGTCCTATATTTTATAGAAAAATCGGTATGTACTAGTTGCGGTCATAATCAAAAATTACATACCAGTTGCGGTCACTCAAATAATAATAATAATAACTAAGTATACTAAATAATATAATATAATATAGTTATATTATAATAATTAAATTATAATATAGTTATATATATAATAATTAAATATGAAATTAACATTTGGTTTATTTATATCCAAAGGTCACACCTCACACGAAACCACTGCCTATCCGCATCAGTATCCGTTCTATGGGGTAGGTATTAGGTAGGTATTTTGTAGTCCCTTGGGGCGTAGCCCATCCTCACAAAAAGTGCCACAAAGCGGCATTTGAGGAAGTGAGCGAAGCCGCTTCTACTTGATATACAACTTTATCTTAACGACCCGTAATGGTTTTAATTTTCACTCAACATATTTTTTGAATTCATTTTTATGTTTTACCGTATCAAATGACGTAGGCACAATGAAAGCAATATTCGAAACTATGATCGGAGTATATAATTTAATCTATTTTATTTACAGATAGGTAGTGGTTTTCCCACATATATACGCAGTGTGCATTATATCAAAAATATGTTTATCATATAATATAATTATATATATGCCTGGAATTGGAGTATAATAAAGCTATGACCGCAACTAAGATATTACCTAAATTTGCGTGACCGCAACTGTTATATCCGTTTATCTCAAAAATCGTCATGACCGCAGCTAGTATGCAGCCAGAAAAATTAAAGTAACGAATGCAAAATTTCGCCACATATATATAGTAGCAATGTGAACACCGAAAAATGTTTTCATGTCTCTATCTTTAATAGTGCCCGAGTTATCGTGAAATATTGAAATTGAATTCGTCGAAATTTCAGTTTTCGTGAAAAATGCCATTTTTTCGTCGTTTTTTTTTTACCGTTTAAGGTCAATTTTGAGAAATTTTAAAAATGACCTATATAAAATACTAACTACATCCACTTTCCGACGGGAAACATATGCTATTTGTGAAAATCGGACTATTATTTCGGGTCGTAAACGTGTTTTCAGACATAAAGAAAAAAAAGACACACATCAATGTAAAAGGTAAAACCAATACATTCTTCACTTCGCTCAGAATCTAAAAGTAGTTTCGATATTTTACTTTATAAAATGACTATGTTAGTATGTATACCCGATTTGCCCAGCGTGTTTTGATCATTTTCAAAAAAGTTACCCGTTCTAAATTACTTGTCATTTTTTTTTTTAAATAACTACATAAGAAGAAGATTAATATCATTTTTATTTTTTTGTTATTAGATTAAGATTTTACATGAAAATGCATCATCGATTTCATTTATAACTATAAATTAAAATGATTTATGTTTTTTACATAATTTCATTTTATGCAAATTATACTAAACATTATATTTTTGTATTAGCACTCACTAGTTACTATTACCTGTACAAAATCAATTTTTTTTTCATAACTCAAACTTAAAATTGTTATGCTTATTGCTCACTCTGTCATTATATTTGTAATTTGTACCGTGAAGACATGGTAACAAAAAAATTAAATAATTTACATCATATTCATAATTCTTCTTTTACACATATTATATGCTTTTTTAAACTAGAAATTTTGTATAATCTATTCCTATCGAGAGGACACGATATAAAAAAACATAATCGCACATTGTAATATTCGATAAAATTATTATGTAAGAAATGATATTTAACGATTCTCACTGTTAGGGTAATCGCGTGTGTAGGTGTATGTAATTAGAATAAAGTTGTACACATACATCATATATTGTAACATTATCAATGAATATACGAGTACATGGCCGACTCAAAAAGGTTCTCGCAATAACACCTCCGGCAATGAACAATGAAATGGATTAATAAAAAAATCTAAAACGGCAAAAGAACTCAATTGTATTGTTAATCTTTTCTTGTCTTGTGAAGAGATCAAACTTGGAACGACTTCACCTGTCTTTGAAGAGATAAAACTTGGCCAGACATCTCCGGTATTTCGAATAAATTAAAGTTGGCTAATTTACTTATCTTTTCCAAGAGGCTAGACTCTAGAAGTCACAGTCCTTTAAACATATCACAAATAAATCCACAAAGGCAAACCTCGCAATAGGTGTCTTCTAAGAACTGTATTATCTGTGGAAACTTTAATAGTCACCATACAAACGGTCTGATAAAATTTACCATCAAGGAAATATAATTTATTCTACTATTTCAGATCTGAAGCTGTGAATTCTTAACAACGTTTAACCAATTCATCATAATCGCCCTCCTTTTCTCGATATCGCTGTAGGTATTACAGTTTCTTCCCCCAATCTTATCTATATTAGTCATTGGAAAGTTTTAGATTGTCCATTTAGCAGTGATGACTACTCCCCTATCTCACTCTTAGTAAGCAGTATGTTCATATATTTAATCATAATAAGGGGGACTGGAACCTTTTTTATAACTTAGTCCTCTCATCTGTCCAAACATTCTGGATGACCCAATAGCAGTTTATTCAGAATTTATTGAGATTATTATAAATGCTGCTTCCCGATGCATACCTTATTCGTCACCCTGTCAGAATTCCCGAACTTCCACGATTTTGTAGAATGAAGATAGGATTAAAGCTAACAAATTCGGATCACTTTCGGTCTTTTAGACGTTCCTATTCTATGATTAACTATTTATTGTACAGAATCCAATGTGCTACTACTCGGAGAATTCTTAAACAATCTAAGTTGTCGTCGTGGAGGAATTTTCTTTCCCCCCTATATCCAAAGACGCCATATATATACAGACGCTATATCAGTAGCTTCTGGTCGACCGTAAAAAAATTTAGACGTTGTATCCACCCTATTTCGTTATCCACCTATGGAAGATTAGTTTGATAATTATTGTTCTAAAGTGGCTCCTTCGTATGTTCCTTCGCTAAACGAAATTGATATTTCTGTGCCTCTTAGTCCTGTTCTTTCTAACACTGTTCAATTTCTAATTAATCTTTTCTATTATTTGAATTATACAACGCTATAAATTCAAGGAAATTCCGTGCCACAGGTTTGTTTTGGTCAGAATACGATTGAGCACGATTGGACCTTTTTTGTATACGATTGAGCACACACTATTGTTAACAATAGTCGTAACAATAAGTCGTAGTTTATGTAAGTAAAAAAAATTAAATATAATAAAATTAAATAAAATTAAAAATTAATTATTAAAATTTTCATTGGCTAGTTCAAAAATACAAAGGTCTCGCGAAGTGAGGTATTAGGTCACACGAAATCACTGCCTATCCGCAGCAGTATCCGTTCAATGGGTAGGTATGAGGTAGGTATGCTTCAGTCCCTTGGGGCGTAGCCCCATCACCAAGAAAAGTGCCGCAAAGCGGAGCTTGAGAAAATGAGCGAAGCCGGTAGGCGTAGCGAGCGTCCTATCTACTTGAAAAGGACGATTAATTGGAAATTAATATTAACTTGTTAATATATTGTTTATAATATGTATATAACATAACATAAAGTGTTAAAATATCTAAATAACAATTGTACTATACGAGTATATCTTTTCGAAACGAAAGAAGTTTGGCAACGTTTTCAATATTTCAAAAATATTTTTAAATATTGAACGTGCTCAATCGTAAGGTCAAAAACCAGGTAAAAAAACGTAAAGTGCTCAATCGTATGGCATCCTTTGTTTTGTATTTCCCCTCTTCTTATTAAGAATTTACCTGATCTTGCTATCAAAGCTCTACTCTCCATTTTAAACAACAATTTTTTTGAAGCCTGTTATTCCGGTTTCTTGGCATCAGTTTAAAGTTATACTGATTTCCAAGCCTAATTCCATTCCTACGGCGTATCTTCCCATTGCTCTATCTAAAATTACCGAGCGCATAATTAAATCCATATTGGATTGGTGGGTTGAACATTCGTCAATACTACACAATAAGCCCTTTTGGTTCCGTAAAGGTTTTGGCAACACAGAATGTCTTTCAATTTTGATTGGTTCAATTTATAATTCATTCAATAGTTGAGGCTTTCTAACTGCAGCATTCATAGATATTCATAGTGCTTATGATTCGGTTCTTATACCTACTCTTTTATTTATCCTTACGAATATTCCTTCTAACTTAGTTAAGATTAATGGTCTTTTATTTTCTAACCGCGAGCCCATTTTCGGTTCGCTTTCTGGGTCTGAGACCCGCAGAATCTCATATACTGATTTACCCCAAGGTAGCAGTTTAAGTCCTCTTTTATTTGACATTTACATATCTGTTGTTGCTCTTACCCTAGAAGCTGCAAACATCCCTTATTTGATTTACGCTGATGTTATTGTCCACACTCAAAAAGATATCAATATTTGTTCCAATCTTTTAACTGCTCTTTGGATATTTTGAATACTGAATTTAATGATCACCTCTTAGTTGTCACTCAAAAATGTAAGTTGATTGTTTTCACTAGCAATCGTCATAATATTATGCTCCTATATACAATCATATGCACAAAGTTTGCAAACTCCCCCTTTATGATACGCCATATGATGAACTTACTTTTATACCTTAAATTACTGTTGATCTCAATTTTCTTGTATATAAATTCACATATTGTCCGTTTTACTAATAATCTTTTTAACCAATATATCATTGATCACTATTTTTCGAGCATTCTTGTTTTCACCGATGGTTCTGTTTAATTTTCTTCCGCTGGATATGCATATTTTTTTTTTCTTCTTGAAATCCAATCTTCTGCCAGACTTTCTCCTTATACGAGTATGTCTCTTCTTTCACAGCTGAAAGTAATGCCATTCTTGAATCCATTAATTGAATTAGATCTCTCTCATCATATCATTTTATTATTATATCTGACTCCCAATCCAGTCTTTTAGCTATATATGAAAATCCCTACGTTTCCAAATGTCCACCTGTTATTTTGAGAATCCGTTCTATTCTTTGGTACCTTAACTTTAGATCCTTTGTCATTTCATTTTTATGGGTTCCTGGCCACATAGGCATTTCAGATAATGAATAGGCGGATGCCCTTGCTTGTTCCATAAATAACGTTTTTTCATCAGGATCCCTTTTATGCTCCTTCAGTGATTAAGTGCCTCTTCTCCGTTGAGATATCAAGAAACTTTGGCAGTTGGAATGGGAATCTCTTCTTGTTTCTTATTCCCCTGCTTATAAATTGATTTCACCTGACATTCCTACTCAACCCTAGTTCCAGGATTTAGTTATTGATAGGTACATTATTGTTCGTTATTTTAGACTGCATTTAGGACATAATTTTTTAACTTTTCATGCGTTCAAGTAAGGTCTCCATTATAGTTCTGCCTCAATTTGGGTAATTGCAGGGGAACTCTTGTGACCATTCACATCTTCTATCTCATTGCCATGCCATCGCATTTATAATAGACATTCTCTTAAGTACATATTCTCTTCCTTTTACACCAATTTCTCGTATATTCATACATTAACCAGTAACAATGTCCTTCTTATAAAATCAGTTATTGATTATGTTTTACAGTTAGGTTTAAAAATATAACAAATAACCATGTTCATTTACATTATTACTATTTGATTTATAATCTTTATTGAACTCGTATTTATATCATTTAAATTGTTTTTTTTAATTGTATCATTTAAGTGTTTTTTGTTTAACAAAAATTTATAATGGTTGAAATGTAATGACATATAGTATAGTATAAATATAAATTTATAATACCTTTTCATTTCCCACAAACAATTTTACCCCTATTCCTTAGAATAAAGGAGGAGGTGATGAACGTAGAAATAATATAAATTTATATTATTTTAAATAATTGATCATTCTAATCTACCTACACCACCACTCCGATTTTTAATTTCTCTGTTTTTTTTTCAATTTATTTATATTTATATAATAAAAAATTTAATTAAACACGCACTACAACATTAAAAACTCAAGAACCGCCACTTCTTCCAACTTTCTAAAAGTCCATGCCTCCAACCCACCCATACGTCATTATTTTTTTGATTATGTCATTATGAGTTTTAAGATTTCTGGGTAAAACATTTGAGCGTAAACATCCGCTTTAGACCAAAATAACAAATGTCATTAATAATTATTCTTAAATTAATATTTTAAATATAAGCATAACCTTATATAATAAACCTAATGTATGAGCTCATCGGAATTAAATATATAGATTATACAAATAATAAAAATATGTTTGTACAAATCAAATGAATATTAAATATTATAATTTATATGTATACCTATAAGCGAATAATACGTTATTACTCGTTACATTATATCCTTGTTTTTATTTTAAAAAATTATTTTATAAGTATCTAATATCCAATAATTACTCCATCATTAAAAATAAGAATGATTTTTATATTCTTTAAGCTTATTTTCTGCATTGGATTCATTATTAATATGCAATTTTCAAAGATTGATTGCAATGTAAATGCAGTAGTTGGCAAGTATTAAATTATATTATAAGTACAATATTTTAAATAGAATAATGAATGAAATATTCAATATTTAATATTGAATTGATTATAGCCAAATAATTTACTATAAATGTACCTACTCGTATATACAAGGTGTCTAAGTTCTTCTTAATCAATTAAATATACTAATATATCAGTAAAAAATTGGAATATTTAAAAAAAAAAGTTAAAAATTTGCTAAAAGATTTTAAATAAGTTTTTAAATTTAATAATTAACATAAAAAAAAAAAAATTAAGAAATGAATAGATGTTGTTTTTATATTATATGAAATATAAAGATAGTTTATATAGAGTAAACTAATAATTTTGACTAGTCAAATTTCTTATTTCTTCAAGATAAAGATTTTTGGTATTTATTTAAGTTATCTTTGCTCAAAATCATATTTCCAAATTTAGGTAATGATATATAATTGCATTTAGATTTTAATCAAATTCAACATCTTCCTCTTTAGACCTGTTTAGTCCTTTCATAACAGTATCACCTCTTTCTTTTTGTATTAAATTCATTTATTGGAGAAATAATATTCTTTAATTCATTTTTGGTAATATTTTACCTATTATATAGTGCAAGTATAATGCAAAATTCATATTATAATAATATTGATAAGTAATAATTAGGTAGATATTAATTTTGTGGATATTTAAAATGTATAATAAATCGAAATATACTAATAAAAATATTATTATTTTTTATTAGTATTGTAATGAATTAATGATATTAATAAATAATATTTGCGTGCGGTAATCGCATTTTAATATAAATATTAAATATATAATCTATATCATATATAGATATATATATCATATTTTAATATAAATAATAAGTAATTAGTCAATAAATTAAGAAATATAATTTTTTCAATAAAACGATAAAAATTGCAAATTAACAATATTTTAATTAAATTAGGAGATCGAGACATTAAAATTACCATATTAAAATTCTATAATATTGGATATCATTAAATTGATTATGATTTTAAATTGAATAGTTATATTTTATATTTTGTTATTATTATTTTGTTTGATTAAATTTAAAAACGCCAATATAATTTTACAACAAAATATCCTCTGTTTTGTATTTGATTAAAATTTAGTAATTAAAAAAAATTATTATTATTATTATTATTATTATTATTATTTATTATATATATCGAACAAATTTAGGGATATGAGAACTATTACCTTACATAGAATCTTGAAATTTTAATTGTGCTAATCGTTTGTACACTATAATATAAAAAATGTATTTTTAATCAATTATTTTTTAATTGTTGATATAATTAAAATTTAATAATTATTAATATTATTGTAAATTATTTTTCTAGCATTACTGAAGATTGAATTGAATGAAGATCATCGGCATGTGCCAGAAACTTTTACTACATATAAATCAAGAAATCCAATACTCTTAGGTGAATGAATTTAAAAATAAATATATATAAAATAATATTATTATTATAAAATTAATATAATTAGATATTAGCACTTCAATTTAATTTATATTAATTTACTAAATAAATTTATTGAGCAATAATTTCATTTTATGTTATATTAAAAAAAAAAATATTTGATGATTTAAGCTTTGGATTGACATTTAGTGTACCTAATGAACTTTCTTAGATTCTAAGGGAAGCAAAGAATGTATTAGTTTTACAATGACATTTGTCTTTTTTTGTTATTGTTTTACAAGAGATTTTATGTGCATTTATATTCAACTTAGAAACTAGAACATTTTATAGGATGTTCCGTGATAATTTGTGTATTATATGTGTACCTATATCAGATACCTAAGACGGGTGTGAAGTTGGTCCCCCCCCCACAACCGATTTTTTTCAAAATAATGCCCACATTTTGCAAATAATTTGCAAATATTTGCAAATTGGTTTTTAGAATTTGCAAATTATTTTTAAACCTCTTAGGACAAAAATAAGATTGGGGGGACCAAATACACGCAGCCCCACCTATATCATCCTATCGATCTCAAAATG